>JACEVL010000200.1:0-75396 GCA_020284085.1 Aporrectodea caliginosa
GTACACAACAGTTGTCATACAATGTAAAGTCTATTTGACAGCCTGCAGTGCGGCGCTTTCAAATGCGTGTGCTTTCGTGTTCGTGTGTGCCCGTGTGTGTTCGTGTGCATGTGTGTATATATAAAAATTTATGTATGTTTCCGAAGTTCTCGCATCACAGCACAAGCACAATTCTGCTATTCTCGTGTGATTGAGATTATAGTTTACAAAATAATATAGTCTCACAGTTTTTCCAAGGCAGTTATTTTAATCTAAGTTGACAGCTCAATATTCATATTATGGTGTTAACGAACAAGTAAACCAGAGGTAGTTGTTTAAAACAGAAGCCTGGAAAGCAGGAAGTTGTGTTAAGTTAATGAGACGATGGACACTTCGGACTGTGCAGTAAATTAAGAAAATTTGAGCCAACAAATTTCTAATCCAACTGAGCTCTGTGGAGGTTGGTATATGGGTTGATAATGTCTATATGACCGAGAACTTAGATGAGTGGCCATAATGTAACACAAATGAATCTGATCCAGCTGAACTCTCTATCTTTAATGGTCGGTAGACTCTACCGACCATATATGAAGTGCTGTGGCGAAGCTTTTTTGTCATAATAATATTATGACAAAGGGGCTTCGCCACAGCATAGCTTAAGTTGCACTTCAAATAGTATGCTTATGTAATGAATTGTCTAACTCCTATTATAAACTTTCAATTATTTCTTGTTTTGGTCAACAATAATTGTGAGTCAGTTAATACCTAGTGGTTGACCATTTGTCCATGTATTTGTAATGTTATAGTCATGATAATTCGTTGTAGGTAAGCGAAGCAGGCTTTGCTCGACCTCGGTTGATTGATCAGTACTTCCAGAGACTGGGAATGTGTCATGCACAGAGACTGACCACCGAGAGTGACAAGTAAGGGGATGGTGACTCCGTTCGATACATCAACCGATACAGAGACGGACTTCTAGACAAAGAGGGCAGGATCTACCTTTCCTAAATGGATGCCGCGCCGTCAAGAATTCTAGGTGTGACGACCGTTCCCTGAAATTGCGACAGATGGTTACCTCTGTGACGGAAAGGAGATGTAACGGATTGGCGTACCCGCGAAAGAGAACCGTGAAAATGAGCTATATAATTAACCCCTGCAAGGACGCTGTAAGGCCCGATTCGTTAGACTGAAGAAGGGTTCAGTTCAATGTCGTTGAACACGTGGTCAGATTCAAGAATTGGTAGTTTTAGGTCTACGTCATATACAGAGTAACAGTTCTTTATGATACATTAAGATTAATTAGCAGTGATTTCAAAGTTTAGTCGAATATGGTCGGTCTGGTTTTTATACTTATATGTCGTGTAGAAATAAAAAGTAAAGAATAAGTCACGACACAAGAGTTGGAATACTGTTTAAGGATTATTCCGAAAAGTGTTGCGTTCTGTATTTCGAGCGTATAGTTCTGGCGAAGCTTAGAATATAATATTGGGTTAATCCTTTATTTTTCTGACGACGGGCTCTGTGTATCTGAAATACCGACGCGAGGGAAGACCACCGTGAGCATATGGGAGTAGCATGCATAGCACCGTTCTGCTTCTAAAGCAATAAAATTAGTGCATTCCTTTTTGAGTAGCTTAAAGGAAGACTGTAGAATTTGTATTTGATTAACTGGTTTTGCTACTGTTTCTGGTAATAAATGTAGTAAACTGTAAAGATCGATTGCAGTTCAGAACATCATGCCTCAGACTTCAGATAGACTCTTAATTTGAGAGGATAAAGTGGATACGGAAGGTGAAGGTCAAGATAGGCTTACAGTAGAAAAAGTTGAGCTTTAGAGACGGTTCTGGATCGCCTCGGCTAAATTTGGGAAAGTCAAACATAATCAAGAAGCAGTCAAAAGACTTAATATAGACTCAAACCGAATCAATTGTACGCCAAGCAGTAGCCTCGGAACTAATAGAAGGAACACTAAATCTACTAGAAATCTCCTAAAGAGCTACCCACACCTGTCTATGGGCAGGCCAACGGAAGTGACCTTCGGAGCTGCCAAACTTCCTAGTGAGACGCAGGGACGTAACTAGCATCGGGCTTGGAGGCTTAAACCCCCTTAAGGAAGCTGAAGCCCCGAAATAAATCTATCGTCCCCCGCTAACGCACTCGTCATGATCAAGGCTTAAGCCCAAACGAAAAGTTAATGGTGAGGCAAGAACAAATCAGGAAGTTGTGGCGCCACCTAGCGATGATCGCTGAAGCAAAGGGCTGAGTTGTGAGTTCGAAGCTCCAATAGACTATAGAGTACTTGGGATTCGACCCCTGTTTCCGCCCTTCTATAGCACCGACTCCTACACTGGCTTCCTTCCCGATAGCTCCTAACTTGTTTCAACTATGGGTTCTACGACAACGCGAGGATCATCCACATTCGGGGAGTTGGGACGTAAGGTTCCAAGACGAATTTGGTTGGGTGAGCGACAAATGTTTTTTACTTGTCAGTAATCGGGAATATATAAGGCACGGTGCTGTGTAAAATTTGTCGTTTTAAAATCTTTAAAATTATTTTGATTCAAATCAGTTCAGGGCGAAAATCGAAAACCAACGTAACAATCCGCCTGCTGTAAAATCATTTTCTTGACTATACATATAAGATAAGACGATCCTAATTCAATACATTTAGGCCTATAATAAAAATTAGGCTTCATTAGAAGATTGTACGGTAATGTTGCTTCTTAGTTCATTAGTCGGAAAGTACTATGCGGTCGACACCACACTGTATCTTTCAACCACACTGTGCAAATCGATGTAAGATGACTGAAAATAAACGTTACAATCAAAGTTAGTTTTCTCTAGACATTACTATACTGTGTTTTACTAAGCGTTTACGACTTATTTAAAAGTATTACCAATGTCTATTTGCCGCGGATTTCATGCAAATTTTGGATTACTCAAAACATAGATTTCTCAGCATTGTATTATAACTTCTGTCTTGAAGAAGGATAGAATTTAATTATTACATTAGCTAAACTAAGAGAATGATATGAATTCACTTCTTTGGCTGATATGCTTCTTTCTGGACACTCTTAACGTTTGCAAACATTGTAAACAGTTTGATATAATATAATTTATATCCATTTGGTTGACACGATAGCATTGAGTGAATGCATTTTTCTTTCACATTCACGTTCGGGATGCAGATTCCCCTATCTCATGAAAATTTGCTGTTGATTCTCAAACTTCGTATCCAGCATGGAGAGTTACATGTAGTTCGCTGTTCTAGTGTTTAGTCACCTCTCAGAGCATGTTAATACTAATGTCGATACGGACGTGGTATTACCTTACGCTAATTCAGTTAAGTATATTTAAGTAATTGAAAGAATAGCGCTGTCTAATAAACTTATAGTAACTCGAAACTTCTACAGCGCCCAAAAAAGCGAAGTCGCGGGGACTAGCTCATTCACAGATGCTCAATCAAAACAAAATCGATAGGCATGGGTCAAAATCCGGAGAGTCAGACTTATAGACAGCTAAGGTGGGTGGTGTCTGGAGTTGAAACGGCAACGGCGAGGTAGGTAGGGGGAGGAATGAGGATGGGATTTGTGAAAAAGTAGTGTTTTCAGTTTCGAGTGAAAGATCTGTATAGGGATACCGAAAGGTAGAGCTTTGGTGAGTCCGTAGAATGGGTTCATAGTATAGTCAGAACTATCAGTAATATTCAGTATGCTCATCATGTCAATGATTTTTGTGAAAAACAGATTATCTTGCGTAATACAGACGACTTACCATTGAGTTGAAGAGCTCTAATTTAGATTTCCTGATGTTTAGTACAATTTGGTAGATGTCAATCATTTCTTCTTGTTTCATCATCTCAAATGCATTGAATGCAGCCAAACAGAATCCACTCAACGAACAATCACTTTTCAACATCAAAACAACGACAGAAGACAGATAACAAATTTAGTTGTATTATTTATGCATCTTCACATTTTAATATAATTATTAAGTTGTCTAAACCAATTATTAGTATCTTTACGGTGCACTCGATTTTTTTCATTTATGATGCTCATTGGATTTGCCAAATGAAATTTATTAAAATTTGAACTACCTCCTCGCTTTACTAATATTACTGCAACTAATAACGCAAACATTGTGCAGCAGGCTAAGTTTGTTGAACTGAACTTTCGATCGGCAAAGACCAATATGCCTAAGCGTAATAATGTGGATGTCAATACCAGATAACATTGACATGATTGTATTGTCCATGATTTGAAAATAACAAACAGTTGTGGTTAAATCCATCCTGATACCGCGGGATCTGAGACCCGCCACCTCTGATTTAAGACCAGCCACGGGACTTATGAGATCCGTCACTTAAAAGAAAAATCCCGTCACCTAAGTGTCTTTTAATAGCAATAATAGACTATTAGGCATCATGTTTCACTCATTTAATGGTTGTTCAAACATCAAAAAGCCAGTATCGGTTAGAGATTAGTTATGAAATCATAGGTTTTAGAATCGGAGACTCGCAACCTCTGGATGAGAAACATAACCACTGGACTGGTTTAGCTCAAATATGAGACAAGCTAAACCAGTCCAGTGGTTATGTTTCGTAATCGTAATTTACTTGAAAGCATAGTTGAGGTCTTTCTCTTACTATACCTGGATACGGCCATTACTGGAACTTTGTTCTTTTTTGACGTAAGGTTGTTAACAACATTGTACAATGACAACAGATGATTGGCATCCCATGACCTTTTGCCCGAGAATTCGGTAACATGCAGAACTGTAACTTGAGTTTTTGCTGAGGTTGATCCCTTGCAAAATAAAGTGAATGTAAATTACCTAGTAATTCTGCAAATGACATTCACGCAACATCTGGAAATACCAGCCGGTACCAGCTTCTTAATAAGACCACATTATTGGAACTACCCTTTTTCCCTGTGACATTACAGATTATTCACCTTGTAAGGCTGTCGAAGAATATAATATATTCAGTATGCATCTTTTGAAAATTGCATTTAGTATAATGTTGACGCCATGTGTTTAACCTATGGTTATTATAAGCTCCGAAAATCTCTACCTTCCCAAGTTTGAAAATCTCTCATGTAGCCAACTGTAAATTAAAAGATTACAATTTACTACATCTTTCGCTAACCATAATTATTTGGAGGAGTTCAAACATGAGCGGGTTATTAGATTAGGTTACACGCACATTCAATCGTACATGTATATCTGTAGAAATGTTCTCTTAATTATGGGCTATGCAACATACTGCTTTAGAGTTGCATTTTGCGTCCACGTATGAAACCCAAGCTTCCTCCCAGCAAGATAAAAGTTGACACATTTAGCTGAGTAGACGTCAACTCACAGTGTTTTGGTATATATCTGAAGTGCCAACATTGGCGTAAGTTGAGTCTTCCTGTTCTTTCAATTCGATCACAGTGTAGCGTAAACCATATTCCTCCTTAGTCATGCTCTCGCAAAGCAACGTGCAGTCGCCAACAGTTTTGGGATTATCCTTGGTTGGGAAAAACAACTCCTTTGAACCCTAAAATTAATAAACGTCATACTGTATATTACATGTTGACTACACAAACTGGTAAAATGAAATGTATCAACAGATGAATTGATCTTTTGTATTTTTGATGCATGTCTTTTACTTTTTTGGCGACATCTATAGGTCATCTGGTATTTTATTCAACTTATTCTTACAAAGAGATTATTAAGCCTATTTAGATCCATACAATTCTAACGATAGGCTACATTATATTAATGAGAATAAATGCACTATCTCAAAACCGGGGCCAAATCATACCATTAACAAATAAGTATAGCTATAATTGCCCAGAATAGATTTATATATTAAAAACCACTTCCGGATTATTATTAGCTACTTTGAAACAAAAATTGTATCAGCTAGATTTTCTTGCTTCCTGAGCATTAGGCTATGACTATTTAACTTCTGAAGGACAATGAGGTTGAATAATTGAAATCATTACGAAATTATGCACATTTAAAATAACGAGTTCAGCAATTATATATAAACACAGATGATTGTATACACTAACCGGATTTGGATCGATGTATATTATTACGGCACAGTTTTGCTCTCTACTCAATTCCCATAATCCTGTGAAATGATCGGCCGGTTGTGCAGCTATGTAGGCATCTTTCAATTTCCAGCTCTGTTTAGAGATAATCAGAAACATAAATATAACCTCAACCGTTTAGTAAGTCTCTAAAACGTTTAGAGTTTTTAACTTTAAAAAATGAGTGCATGTTATAATCGCAATGTTATTGGACTTACACGTTTAATCACAAATTGTAGAATTGCGACCTAGCAGCATAGTTTTAGTGAGAACTATATTGTCAACATTTAGGTTGAATTTTGAGTGTTCTAGAACACAGGCTCTCGAAGTCTTTCACCCTAGAGACCATTTGCTGGAGTCAAATTTCCTGAGAAGCACCTACTTGTTAAGTCCCAATGACTCAATCAGAAATGAAAAGATATGACCGTTAAGGAACAATTGTTTTAACTACTACTTACTACTGAACGTCATCAATCCATAGAATAGCTATGGACCTAATATAAGAAAAAGAGCCAGGCTAGACTGCTGTTTGCCGAATTGCGTAAACACAATTTCATACTGACTACACGGAAGGACATAGCAGGCGTATTGGTTAATTGCACTCTGAGACACATGGCTAACGTTAGGAGATCACCCTTGTATAATCTTACCTTTGCATAATATTATCTCTGTTTAATTTACCCTTGTATAATCTGACCTTTGCATAATGTTATCTTTGCATGATATTATCCTTGAGCAATCCTGCCTTTACGTATTCTTACCTGGACGAAAACTGCGTTCATGTCGTCCATCTTGTCTTGCGCAACAACGTTTGACCAGACCCGATATTTTCCTAAAATAGTAAAATATTGTGGAGGATACAGGCCAGGCATTTTAGGAATCAATTTATAGAAAGATATCCGCATGCCAGTTTGACTTATTGCTATCTATAATTGCTAATGATAACTTGGAAAACTTCTTTGATTATGTTGCCAGGCTATATTAGGCCACCCATTACAACAATTCACGCAAGATTAGTTAGAATTCATATTCATAAACCTTCAATCCATTTATATAAAATGTGTATCATATTAGGATAGAGGCAGAGAATCCTTGAGAAATGCGCGCAAAAACCGATTTACAGCATTACATATTAAAACAAAACCCGACCCTCATCTTATCGAATGACTTCTAAAACGCCTGCATCATAATGCACAAGGTCTCAGTCGATGGTCATTGCTAGCGAAATTGTCGTCGTTATCCGTTGGAGAAGTACAAAAGTACGATCGAAATCCAATTTGCTCATGAAACCAGATAATTGGGCTGCGGTGGATATTGATAGGCGAGTTAAGAAAGCATCGAACTGGGCTGGCTGCAAATCCCAAAGCTTCGGATCAACTACCTAGAACAATCGAGAGCCCGCTATTGTTCTGGGAAAGGCACAAAGAATATTCAAGGTATCCGTGGATGAAGCGCAATATTTGCTGATGGAGTGAGCAAGGAGCAGAATTTGTCTGCTGATTTGAATACAATCATGGCCCTATAAAAATCATTAGATTAGAACGTAATACCTTATGGACAATACACCAGACTTAAATTGGATTCTAGCTTAATAGGCAGCCAGTCAAGGCAATGAAAGATGAATCTGTTAAGCTCATGCTTAGTACTAAAATGCATAAAGCGTGATAATAATATCTAACCTGTTTCTTCTGGGTCAACAGTCACCTGCTCTAGGAACTAAAAATAACGAAAGTTGCTTTCTAAATTCGCATTTGTATCCCAGTAACAAGATTAGTTGTGTAAAGTAATTTTCGAATATATTTTAATTCTAAAAACTTTTCATGATCAGCGCCGACCCATCACCTTGTCTATATAACTGAAAAATACTACCACAACATGAGTAGGAAATAGTGCATATTGTTAATTCATATCCTGAGAAGAATAGAGCTCTATTTTGAATAATGCCGCCGCAAAACGTGTTTACACCTTCTCCTGCGCTTTTAAATCGTACCTGAAACTGTTTCTCCAGAGTTGATTTTCCAGACGCTGCATCTTTTGTCTGAAGTTGCTTGTACTTTGACAGAAATTGAGTGGTCGGAATAACGGTGTCTCCAATCTCGAAGGCCAACAGAAGAGCATTGTGCACGAAAACATATTGCGCCTAATAAATGAACAATTGCAGTTCTGAATGCGAGGTCGAGAATAGTTACCCTTCTGATGCTTCGTTTGGACGAATGCAAAGATGAAACGTCTTAGGAAATAACTGCAGTTCTATTTGAAATAGCTAAGTTTTGCAACACAAACAAATTTTATCGAACTGATGTAGTTTGTGCTGATGCATTTTGAGAACATTCAAAAAGAGTAATTCATTGTCTTTGTTTTATTAGACCAATAATATTTCGAGAATCCAAAAAACATTTACTTTACACTACTCATCTATTTAAAGGAAAGGAAATTTATACATACATGGCTCAATTTTATTTAGGCACAAAATAATAAAAAAAAACAAATGACGGCAAGGCTAAGCGAGGAAAAATAATCCATATCATGCAGAAGAAATGCGAGGAAGACGAATACTTAAGCACATAAAAGTATATCACTAGCTTAACTACGAAATCGTTTCAAAATGTAGCCTACATGTAGAAATGGAGCACCAGGTTTGCATACAAACGGAGGCACCTACCAGGTTTTGAATCATTTGCGACCTCTGATCTCGTAGCTTTTTAAGACAGTCGAGTATTCTGACATCGTGTTCTACCTTCTCTTGTTCCAATAGGAAATCGATGGCAATGAATGCACCAGTTCTTCCAGCGCCAGCACTATGTACCATACAACCAATGTTATACCCGAGTATCTCAAGTATACAACAACCTCTAACGTTGCTGCAAAATATTGGGAGCTAAATGGTCAAAGTTGGACTCTGTTACAGCAGATTACAAACCTCTATAGGAAAACTTGTTTTACTATTCTTGGTATAGCACTATAGCCTATAATGAGTGTTGTAGCCTTGTAATTATTTTGCATTTCAACTGTTTCTAGATAATATCTTAAACCTAGATAATAGTTTAAACAACCGCGGTTAATTAGATAACGCTTTTGAACACTAAATCTTGCAAAAGTCTGTTGAACAACACAATCCTCAAAATGGACGGAAAGTCTCAATTTTGCTTTTCAGCGCTATGCTGAAGTTTCGAAGTTGCTATCTATTTTAATGATTAAAACGAGTCCATAATTATGTACCTGCAGTGTATAACAGTATACTTCTCCGGATTCATTCGTTGACGAACAATGCGACGAAAAGTAAGGAAACCTTTGATGTCACTAGGAACTCCATGGTCCGGCCAGGAAAGGTAATGAAGTTGCTTTATCTTAACAATTTCTGATTTCTGAATATAAAGCACACACAGGCTTCTATGCACAAGCTTCTATTAAGAAGTCAGATTTTAAATTTGCTGACTTATTATTTTTCATTGTTGGCCATGCCTCAGCAATAATGACTTTCTTAAAAGGTGCTATGAAGATAGGCAGACATCCATACCCAAGTGGTGGGAAATTTGAGGAATCGAGGTTATTTGAAATCCGCTCAAATTAACGCAGGAGTTGATAAAGTCGATCTACAACACTAGTTTTGTGTCAAGAAGATCAATAGAGTTCCCAGCAAATTATAATTTTTGACAACTATTACTATACGGTAGCCTAATTTGTCTTATTGGCTTTGTCTTGATTATGTGATCCAGATATTGTATGATCATTGGTTAGTATTGCAGCCAGTGCTTATCTTTACGTCCACTCCAACAGAACAATCTTACACTTTTTCACGCACACTGTCATCGGATTAAATGACAACCACACTCCAAATCCTACCAATTATTAACTGTATGTACAAGCTTCTATTAAGCTACTACTGCAGCTGCAGAAAGAATCCTGTCTCCGCTTACACTGATCGTAAGTCGCTACTTTCCGCGAATCATAAATTCATAATAATATTATAACCTAGATAGCTTCTCACTGCCACACATTCACTGTTGTACGCCGAAGATTCTCTAGTATTGGGCATCATTTGTGATAGAGTCTCCTAACTGACTTTAGTTCGATTTCGATAAAATATAGATATCATAGCTCAACGGAAAATCTTTTCCATCAGACTGGCATCCAACGTACAGCTGCTTTGACGGAATCAAAGGGGAGCTAAGAAAATGTTATGCATAGTAATAATGTACTTTACATTATTACTATGAAAGGCCCGGATGATGATTTCTAGTCTACGTACTCTAGCCTATCTAGTCCTACACATACACATGCGCTCTGCGTCCTATTCTTATAGTAAATTCTGGTGTTTACCTTGGAACATCGAATACATCTGATAGTGTAGTCAGGCCAAGACTTTTCTGATTCGAGAGTCACAGTTATGTCTCCGTAAACCACAGGATGTCCATGATCCGGCCAATACTTCTCACATTTATTCTTAATAAAACACAGGCACGTGTTAGAACCTATAAACTAACGTTCAGATGATAGGAAAAGTTCCACAATTAGAGAAAAGACTATTAAATACAAAAAAGAAAAGGTTTTAAATTTCGTAATAACAAAAGATATAATTTTGATTAAAGTTCCGACGTCTTTTAATAATAAATTTGAAGCATAATTCGTATGTTAACACTGGGTTTTGACTTTTGACGCCAACTTGTCTTTCATATTTTTGCCTCAGATTATTAATATGTTTGCTGTTCATCTATTATTTATTGAAATGTTCGTCGTCATGTATTATTCTTAACAGGGAACTGAATTCAATGATTAACTTAAAGATTTTGACTCGAGTTAATACGGGTGTAAAATAGTCTCGAGCAATCTAAGATAATAAGCATGAAACAGTGGAAGTTACCAGACAAACACAGATGTCGCTACAGTAAATGCGGTAAGGATATCAGTTGGTATTTCTTAATGCTCACTATAGGAGTAAGCCCTAATTTAATTCTACTAAAAACTTTGCTTTGCACTTTGGTGTTACAATTGTACTTTGGTACGTTGGAATCACAATTGTGCTTTTCAGAGCTTTATTACAAACCTTTTGGTTTTCCACTAAGTTTGTTATCATGACAATGAGATGAACGTGATTTTCAATTATCATTCTCCAGAAATCTTCTAAGGTCTCTACGCGAGGTCCTGTACATAATAAGAAAAAGTAAACATCGCTTCATATTTTACTATGTCAGTTAAGATACGTTACAAAACTTACGTTTCCGAATCGACACCCTTAGGCCTATAAGACACCCTTTCCCAGGCTGATAAGGAAAAATATTAAAACAGTAGGCCCATGGCATTACCCTCACCTCAGTTGCTTACGGACAATTACCCTTTACAGAAAGGTTTTATTTGTACCCTTTACAGAAAGCTTTTATTTGGTTTGACATCCTCGTTGACACTATGTCAGTTAAGATTACGTTACTGCTAAAACAAAAATTCCCGATTCAGGAAAATTTTTTGCAGAGCGATAAATGTACATATTCTGTGCTTGCAGCGAGGTGTCTGATTCACGTAGTTGATATGAGTTATGTATGTTAAAAGGAATACAATTTTTACTTTAATATAATGTAAAATCCAGGTGTGAAGCACACTATAAATAATTATTTGTTTAACAGAATCTTTGAGGTCTATTTTACTAAATACGTAGTGCAAGATGGAAAGAGTAAACAGTTACCTTGTGCTGCAATGAACTTGGTCGCATTGTTGTAGCCCTACAGAACATAATGAAAATATTACTGCCCACAATAAGTACAGAGCCTTTGCCAAGATTTTTCAAGTTCACTCTTACTATAAGGAAGTTCTCGAAACTAGTATGACAAACAAAACGAAACGAACTAACAACCATTGGATTATGGAGGCATGCCATCAGCGACTAAACCACTCCAAGTAGGCTAACTAAAATGTATAAAGGATTTGTTTTGACATTTTGGCATGAAAACATTTCCCATTTTCAAGATACGTTAATTTTTAAATGTCCTGCTAATACACTAACATTCGCGGTAGAACAGCATTCGCTAAACAATACCTGAACATAGCTGGCATTGATGTATCGAGAAGTGTCGTCGTCAGTTATGCGTGACAAAACTACTCGATTCGACTCGTCTAAAAATAGTTTAAAAAATTAAAAACTTAAGAATTTATATTTGAAACCAAACAATCCTATCATATTCAGTGATGGGCACTAACTATTTATAAGTGTAACTATAACTATTTTCCAACTAAGAAAAAAAAGTTTAATTAAAATTTGGCAACTGATTCTGTAAATAAGTTAACTAAACTAAAAGTATTTAGTTAAAACGTTTCCACTTTTCAACAAACTTATTCACAAACATTTTCACAATGACAGAGGTTAAGTGAACTGTAATAATGCAGAGCTCAATGACAATTTCGCTTTCAAACCATGTAATGTGTCGACTAATAGTCATAGTACAGTTCTACAAGAAAATCATGAAGAAAGCTGCTAATCGTGCAAGGCAATACAGTTCACTTGAGTTGAGTAATAAAACCAATACTGTTACTCATGACAATCATTGCGAAAGATAGTTGCTGATTTTTTTACTTAAACTTTCTAGCTAATGACTAAAAAATATTAGTTAAACGTTTTATTTAATAACTAAACAAATATTAGTTAAAATTTGGTTTTAACTAAACTATTTTTTAGCTAAACTTCTGCCTTAACTAAATTTCTTAGTTAAACTAAAACATTTAACTTTTTAGTTAACTTTTGCCCATCACTGATCATGTTATACATTTAATAAACTTGTTGAAGATATTCAAATATGTTAGGTTCCTCATAGATAGTACAACGATCGAGTTACAGTTTTAGCCCAGACAAAAGTCTTTTTATAATTATAAATTGGATGTAAGCTAATAGAGTGCAATTCGGTGTAAACTTAAAGTAGTGGTGTGTGGGAGAATTCACTTATTGCATTAAGAAAGAATATGATAAGGAGTTTTTCTTTTGAAAAACTTCTGCTAATAATCTTCAGCTTCATTCAATTTCGCTGTGCCGAAGACCAGTTTGAATGCTTTTTTATTGAGATTTAGGCTTTGAATTCTCGACCTACGATTTGATATTAATAACGGTATCAGTTGGTGATTGGGTGCAACTATATAGAGAGACTAACTTTTGGGTTTTATTTGTGCGTTAATACTTCAATATAAACGCTTCATTGTATTCAATTTTCTCAAACCATGCTATCGCTTATTCAGATGTAGTCATAATGAATTACATGGAATTATATTAACGAATCGGTTCTTCTTTTTGACTTCAGCCATTGTTCCAAGTGCACAGAAATCCTTTGGTTGCAAATCCACGCTCTGTAAAACAAGATAGGGCCTACACGCAATAAGTTATTCTCACTGATCAACAACCTAACCATTAACGTATGCACGAGTGCCCTGAAACATTACATCGAGTAAGCAAAATCCAGAAAACAAGCGTCATCTTGTCTGTCGCAAAACTTAAAGATGCAACACGATGGTAGGCCCTTATACTAATCCCACCTGGTGAAGAATTGAAGATAAGTCCACTTGAGGCAATGCATACCTCTTATTTTAGAATCGCTTGCTTCAAGCTCGGTGTCTACAGGACCTGGTGGAATATCTAACACTAACAGCATATTCGTAGTTGTTTTAGTTCAGCTTAAGCAACAAATTTGATAAATATTAAGGCGCTGATTGCTCAGTGTTTTGTGTGCACTGACCTGAAATTCCTGTTTTATACTCTCTGGATCGGATAGCTTGTTGTGCAGTGTGTTCAATGCGTTGCCAGTCGTAGGTCCAATTTCTTCGTACGCACTTGGACTTACTCCGTAAAGACTGAAATCTTGATCTCGAAATATGGTCTCTAAAAACATTTGAACGTTTTTAATGAAGAGCAACATAAAACTTTCACGTTGTTCGATTTTGAGATTTTAATTTTTTAATGTTCAGTAGTTGTACGTTTATTTTAGTAGCAATGTGACGACTGGAAGGGGATAATCTGCCCGATCACTCCCCTCCCCTACCTACCTCGCCGTTGCCGTTTCAACTCCAGACACCACACACCTTAGCCGTCTGCCTGTCTGACTCTCCAGATTTTGACCCCTGCCTATCGATTTTGTTTTGATTGAGGGCCTGTGAATAAGCTAGTCCCAGCGACATCGCTTTTCCGGGCGCTGTAGACGTCTCGAGTTTACGATTACGATTACTATAAGTTAATTAGACAACGCTATTTTTCACATTACATCAACTCTATTGATCAACACAGACTATTTTTTCACATTACATCAACTCTATTGATCAACACAGACTATAACAGACTATAATTTTTTTAAGAAAAAATTTAAAGACTGCTTGATCTCTGTATGTTAAGACTTAAACTTTCAGTTATGTTTGGTTCGTTGATTTGTGATTTGTGTATCATACTCTCACACAATGCATTTTGTTTTTGCACTGTTACTACTGCCAAATATTATCCAGAAAAAGGTCGAGCCAGCCTCAGCGGGTCCATATGACCCTTTTGGATTGACCTTTTGATATGTGCTTTCATCTACCGGAATTGTTTTCTTGAATTTGTATTGATTACTGTGATCTTATGGTATTTGATGCTCTGTCAATAAAATGGCTTACTACTTACTTACTTACTTACTTACTTAACATTCATCAATTCAGCTCCTAGTGCTCAATAAATTCAATATTCCTAAAACACTGCTTAGGCTAGCATCAATTTGTTATTACAATAACCAAACGATATTAGAACTATCTCCATATTGATGGCCTGCCGGACTGGATTTGACGAATTTCCCGTTCAGCCGCTTCAAGGTGATGTAACTTAATTTATAAATTTAATGTCCATGTCTCGTAGATTGAGCGCTTTGCATTATCCTTCAGTATAATTCAACACAGTTCGCGGCGAGGCCACGTCTTCTTTGACTCGATTGTAGTTGTTCCAAAGTACTTCGAACTAGGGATCGACCGACTGGCATTTTTGCCGACTTCCGATTTTGGATAGTTTGCTTGCTGTGTTGCCGATTCCGGATTCGAGCTGATTAATCGGCAATATTTATATTTATTTGGTAGTAATTTAGTCATTTTTGCAATTTTATGTGTCAGTCATTTTTCTCTATGCGTCGACTCATAATTTTATTATTTTACACGGATTTTCATTTATAAAGATTACCGCATGAGATCGCCGAAACAGGTTATTATTTTTTGATTACTGAAAAAGAAATTGTTTTTGGTCAAAAATATTAGGGCCTACTTCTTTTGGAATTTGTATCTGTAGTCCAGGAATAGCCGATTCCGATTAATCGGTCTGGGGCAAAATCCGGCGAAAACCGATTTGCGAATTAAGATTCGATCAATTCTTACTTCGAACATCATACGTAATCATACGTTAATCCGATGCAGACCAGATTCAAATGCAAATCAACTTCCGATTCGCCTAATGTTCTTGATACTCAGTCACTGTTTGCAATGCACAATTAAGTTTACAGAGGTAAGCTTACCGACGTCACTAGCACCGATTTAGGTCTACACGCTTCATAAGACGGTTCACTTCGATTCGACATGGATTTAGTCACGAGAAATGTCCTTCAAACTGAGGGATTTAACGTGACTCAAACATTTTCGGGCGCTTTTAAGAAAAAATCGTCTGCTTGTTGCCAAAAGATTACCGATGACAGTAACTTCAAATTTTCTCAGCTGTTTTCTGTTATCTCTATTTAGTTAGTATAGATAAGCAGTCTTTCTCACAGTCTAACTCAATATTATTAGGTTATGCAATACAAGCTAGTTTATAAATGATGTTGGTAATTAAAATAATTGTAACTTAACGTATCTATGAATATGTCTTTTATGATAAATAACATCATAATATTCATACTATTAAATAAACATGGTAGCAGATAGTCTTAATGCGAATAAAAAAAGATCCCTATAACCAGCGACTTTTAATAGCTTGTACAGTGGCACAAATTATTTTCTTAGCTATGATCCTATTGCAAAAGAGCAAAACTAACCTGAAAGATCTTTTCTGCACATTTATTAAAGGTTAACAATTACCTTGCGATGATCTGGGTATCTCTTCCGACTTTGGATTAAGGTTAACCAACTTTTCAGGTCGTCCTCGTCTGCAAGCATACAGTGTAATTTACCCATCTCATTAAACCTCTTTATCCAGGTTTTCAACAGAAGCAGAGTGAATTCGATGGTTTACTTTTTATATAATGCAAATAAGCATTTAAATTGAGAGGCCTCTGTTTTTATAAACTTCCATAGCGCAAAATAAAATGTCATCCAATATATCATAATTATTTGGAATCGACTCAATGCGATTTGATACCTGCATATTTTTTCGTCAAAAAACTGGAAAGCTTTCGAATACTGTGCCAGAAATATGTATTCTCTGTACGTAAATATAATGGAATCTACAAGCGCGTAATCGGCGTTAGAATTAGGACCGTCCAGGATGTATTGTATCTATCAATTTATATCAGGATGCCAAGACAAAATTATTGCACGCACTAGACGAAATATAACCAAGCTCTGAAGGGCGTTGAGTGACAATAAACCTCTAAGCCCAATAGCCCACGTTAAATGGAAAATTACCTGTAGAGGTAGAGCACCAGAAGCACAATGGCAACAATGAGAGCCAAGCCAAGAATAGAACCAACCACAGCTCCAGCAATTGTCCCGGCGTTGCCTTTGTCAGATATTTCTGCTATACATACGATAATGCAAATACAGTTATAATAAAAGAGAGAAAATAACGTCTAATCCTGCTGTACAAATAATCGTTACATATGCAGAATAGCAGATGCACATACGCATGCATATTTACGGCTCTAAATGTACATCTACATGTGTGTGTGTGTGTGTGTGTGTGTGTGTGTGTGTGTGTGTGTGTGTGTGTGTGTGTGTGTGTGTGTGTGTGTGTGTGTGTGTGTGTGTGTGTAGATTAGGCTAATGCGCACTGTATGGAGTATATCAAACACGTTTTGCTAGGAATGTAAAGGGTTCTGTTGATGCGGAATCCTGCCTTGTTCGGAATATAGCAATTGAAATTACAGCTAAATTATGACATCTGCTTTTGACTAAAATTGGTAAAGTTCAATTAATAATAATAATAATAATAATAATAATTATACAGTGCAATAAATGCTGGTACTATTTCGCCCATAGTACCAAGCAATGAATTCAATTGTGTGAGTGATGATTTTTCTAGAAATCCTAGTGCTGACTAATCTTTTGCTTTTTTCACCTAAACAGAATTTTAGGCTAGCAGAGGCAACGCCTTAGAGATGCTGTACAATGTACATAGCTTATATTAAAATGTCTAGATAAACTATTATGCAAGAGACAGAGACAAAATAAATAGCAACATCACACTGAGTGCTCATTATGCTGTTATATAGATGCTCTACTATGTCTGAAAATCCGTTAATATTAATTTTTAAGTCAACACTGTTGTTTTCACAAGTAGGCCTAACCTATAATCTTTTAAAATTTACATTTGTCAGTAAATTACATGTTTATTATCGTACCTGTACAAACTGAACCGTTATTGCTGCGAGCAAATCCTGGCCTGCAGTTGCAAACGAAGCTCCCTGGAGTGTTTGAGCAAATCGTTGAATTATCACATGGAGAAGAGAGACATTCGTTTATATCTGGAACACACACATTGTCATTGCAGTAATTTAACAATAATTATGGTAAAATTTCTTCTCATCAAAGATAAAGCAGAGTAATAAGAGCAGAAGAGCCAAATATATTCAGAAGGTAATAACTATGACAATACTTTTGAGGACATTACTTAACATTGGAATCTTAGACAATACTATTACCAACAGCTTATTGGTCCAACCGAACATTCCATAATTCGTGTGGTGCCATGTTCACAATTCAGAACGAATGTTCAATAATGGCACAATGATACAGCTAGTGAGTTTCGGAATGAAATTTGTCGGTGACATATCGAAAACTGAGAGCGACTGGTTTGTCAGATGTTTGAGAGTTAGTCCAGTGAATCAGATGAAACAAATAAAAGTACAGCTTATTGGCAATCAGTATCATTCCAAACTAACATAGCAGCATGCAACGTATTTCAAACATAATATATGGTGTTCTGTACACCACAATACAGTACAACTGTACTTGATATTGCCCCCTTCCAAAGCTCAGAAGTGCGCGCACAGTCATACGACAGAACATCGATGGCGCAAAGCAATTGTGCGTGAAACAGAGTCACTGCATCGGGCGAGGTTCGAACCCGTACTATCCGCGTTAGAGGCGAAGCGCTCTAACCAAACAGCTAACATAATTATGCGTACTTAATTGCAAAACTAGTCATGAGTGAGGCTAAAGCACATGGGACATACTCAGTTGCACAGAATATTAACGGTAGAAAAACAAATAATGCAAATCAACCTTCACAAAATGTCTTGTTTACAGGTATGTATCCAATTCGGCAAGTGCATGCAAAATTGCCCACAGTGTTATTACAAGTTGTTGTTTGCCTATCACACAGATCGAGATCGCATTCGTTGATATCTGCAACGATAAAACAATTTATACTACATTAGCTGCACTGAACAAACAAATAAAATGGAATTATCAAATTACATCAGCTTAAAAACACTACCGATTTATTGTAGGTCTATTATGAGACTCAAAAGAATCCACATTTTTGTTGGGATTCGAAAACGATAGTCTACCAAGCCAGCCAGAATTCTAACCTCTAAATGTAGGGCTATCTCTAGGGAATGCGGTATATTAATCGTTTCGTAAAAATCATCAAATTTTTCAGCATTGCTATTTCTCTTGTTTTACCCAATGACACTTGAATTTCTAGGCTGATTAAGAGGCCCAATACTGTCATTGGGTGATAATTGTGAATCTCCTCGCCAAATTCATTGGCCTGTAAGAGTTTAAAAGCAAAGCGGCGTATTTCGTCCGGAAAACTGCTTTCTATTAATTTCATGTTTCTCATGTCATGATGCTTCAAATTGATAAAAGATCAGTTGCAACGTTATTTTATATCATAGACGATGGCGAAATATTTTCTAATTCAAAACTTTATCTTAGGTTTCTAACATTTGATTTTGTAAGAAAGACATTATCAAATTATAGTTGTATTGCATAGTACATGTATAGACGATGTACTAACTGAAAAGAGGTTAGTCTACTATTTGGTCTGTTGCTTAAATTTCTGTTTTGAGATTAGTTACTCCGAGAGTTTATCGACGATTGCAAAGAGGCAATTAATTACAGAACTAATTGTTCTCACCTGTGCAGTTATCCCATAACCTAGTTCTTTGAAATCCAGATAAGCACTGACATCGAGTAACAGAAGAAAACTTCAGGTTGACTGTGACGCACGTTTCATTTGCTGAGCAAAAACCATTGTTCCTCGAACAATCTAGAAAACATACAGATTTAGCTAATGTTAAGTTGTTAACATAAACTTTGTTTCGCCAGAGGAAGCGTACAATAAAAGGTAAACTCTTTGATTTTCATGCATTAATTTTTAATTATCAGATAAATCAGTCGAAATTTAGTCATTAGTTCGTATCCCAGTTAGACAATTATCCTAGCTAGACTCTACACCCATGTAAACAAGCATTTATGTGGTGATTTTGTCGAAATGATTTATAGTCAGTCCATTCTGTGGCTTTCTAACGCGTGCAGCCGTGCATGTTATGCATTTCAAAGTGAGTTTGTCTTTTTAATGTATGGTATTAATAAATGAGAATTCTTGAAAACTTGATGATAACTACATTGCAGCTTTTAAACTACATTGATTCATCATACCTCGGTTGTTGCAGCTGCTGCCAGACCAACCAGGCTTGCATCCAGAGTTACATGATCCTGTTGCATATGGGCATATGTTGCTATTTTCGCAGTTGCATTGAGCGATGCAGTTTCTTCCGTAACTTCCTTTGGGACACACTGAATGTACAGGAAATTACGACTGAACAACATCACCCAGCATACACGTTTAAATGCACCGTTTTAATCCATAAAAAGAAACAATAGCGTAAATAAGAAACAAAGTCAAATATAAAAAGCGTGGCAGTGGGAAACTCGTGATTATCCGTGATCAATCGAGTTACAGTTTAAATGTTAAGTAGCCTATATGTTCACTTACCACGTTCAGAGTATGCCTGTAACCCTGCAAACGTGAGAGTCTATTATAAACCTCTCAATCTGTTAATATTTTAACGATTAATCTATTAACGAGTTGTTAATATCCGCAGCCCTAGTTTTAAAACGTTAACATTTTTATTTAATAAAGTTTGCTGATCGTGACTTATGGTTATTGACCTCTAATTATGCCAGCTGCAACATTTGTAGCACATTCCAGTAAATTCAGCTTCAGTACAATAGCAAAATTTTATAATCATTTAGACTAAAACTAAAATTGAAGTCATAATATATAACCAAAGTGTACACTGAAAAGTGTAAATGACTAACCAGAATATACACTGTTTGCATAGGAGCCGCCACAGATTTGTGATTGATTCACTGAATTCCCTGAACATCTCATATTGCAGTCTGATGATGTACCGTATCTGTCGTAGCTTTCTCCACAGAAGCACTGAGAACTATACTGAACACGAATCCAGAACTTAACAAGTATTTCTGCAGTTTGAATTAAAATGCTTCAACAAGCCTACGACTTGCATAGCCTTTGTTCAAACGCAAGAGAAGGCTATTATAACACAAATTCTACACAGGTCCATGGGTGTATAATCAAAATCAGGTAACCTGGACCTCTTTATAAGCTTGCTTTCACTGTTTATGATTGTTTATTATTAGTGACTTATAACTATGGTCCATAGCATTGAAACGGTGTGATCAAAAGTGAGCATCAGAGGCCCAAATATTGGTCAATTATAGCGAGACTCATGTGGGTAGGCCCTTACAACGTGGGAAAGAATATATATAAAATCCATAAGGTTCTATTCAGTCAAAACAAATCTTTTATAATTAATTTAATGTCAATATCTTTTGGTTCAGTATTCTAAAATATTCTCAATGAGATAGCTAGAGGCGCTGCATTCTTCAGAACCTGCGAAATACTATGAGTCTGAAGAAGCGCAATACTTGGCAATACAAAATTTCGTCTCTTGCAGTTGATGCAACGAGAATTATAATTAGCGGACTATGACGAATCAATCAGTTGGAAAACACCGTACTCTCCTTAGAAATCATTCCATAAATAATAGATATGTTACCTAATTACTCTGAATTAGTCCTAGTTTAGAATGTGCTTGATGCTTTTGAATCTTGAGCATCGCCTTCCTCCTGATTGATAAGAATTTGTTTTCGCTATTTTTGCTCACCGCATTCTCCAACAATGAGACTATGAAAAGCTGAAGTTCCACAATCCTATGCATAATAAATTTTGAGGTGCATTTCGCAGTTGAATTACTTTGTATCTAGACCTTAAATATAACATCATCAACGGGACACGGTGGCCTATCGGTTAGAGTGCTTGGCCTGCAACACGGTGAGTACGGGTTCGAGCCATCACTGAGAAGGTCAGTGAGTAGGAACCTTCAGCAAGTCCTTCACTTACGGCTGCTTAGCGCCAACGAAGTTGTGTTGTTTGGTCGTGTGCGCATTTCTGCACTTTGGAAGAATATCAATATAAAAATACGGCTGTAATTCTCAAAGTCATCCATCGCTATGCGAAAGGATATCATTGCACAATTTTTAGTAAAGAAAAGTCAGTGTTATGACGAACGATGCTAGAAAATCGGGATAGTTTAGAGTTAGGCCTATATGTGAATATCAAATGTCCTGTAGAGTTTGTCATTTTTAGTTTAGCCGAAGTGATTTTTGTGGTTGGTAACGAGATAAAACTCGGTTAGGAGAGCTTTGAAAAGGAGCAATAGCATAGGAATGCAGCTGAAGGAGCATTCGACAGTAATTTGTAATTTGTAATTTGTAACTGAACACTTATATAGCGCCGCTCAGAAATCAGCAGCGCTCCGTATGCAGCCCATGAAATATTATAACAATATAATGAAATTTTAGATTGTTAATAATTTACTGTTATAGATAAATGGCTCAAGTTTTGCGCTTAGGGTTTTGTGTCGACTTTGCCTCAAACTTGTAACTTTGGTCTAGTGCTGCCGACTGATCCAAGTTCAGTAGTCACTTGTGAAACATCGAGAGCCTTGTCATTGTTGATTTTCGAACGTTACAAACAGTTTCATCAATTGTTTCTGATAATGAAACTTCACTAATTTTTTCAGTTTGAGCTCTGTAGCGACTTGTACAACATTAAATGATGCAGGTAAATGTAGGGGTGTCCAGAAAAATGATACATTGCCGAAATCAACCATTCCCTATTTTTGCCCATTATTCTATTCATATATTGTCTAGAAATATTGTTTACAGAATTTTAAAATGTTATCTTAAGGTCCCTCAAAGCCCCTGAACATACCCTACTTAAACTCCCAGGACTGAAGGCGCCCATGCTTGGGTCCTGGAACTTGGGTCCATTGTCGATTTACTATTTTTAGCACTACAAATTAAGAGGAGTCCAATTTAGATGCACTTTTTACTGTTTGCTTGTCTCGATGAGAGCTATATCCAGATGAAATATAGAGACTAAATTGAGGGTCATTCAAGGTCATTTCACGGTCATAAGAAACGAAATAAAAAAAACTCGAAGAAAAATGATCAAATCTCAGCCAATAATTGTTGAAATTGGTTAATTCTTTCTCGTATTTCTCGTCTTGATAAGGGCTACCTGTGATAAGAAACAAGGATACCAAGTGCAAGACGATCAAAAGTTATTTTAATTACAAAAAGGTCAATTTTAGAGAAAAATCATGGTCTAAAATTGACCTTTTTGTCCTTAAAATAACTTTTGATCGTCTTACATTTGGTGTCCTTGTGTCTTATCACAGGGATCCAATTTCAACAATAATTATTTATTGGCTAAGATCTGATCATTTTTCTTCGATTTTTTTTAGATTTTGTTTCTTATGACCTTGAAATGACCTTGAATGACCCTGAATTTAGTATCTATATTTTATCGTAGTCGTAATATAGCTCTCATCGAGGCAAACAAACAGTAAAACGTTCATCTAAATTGTACTGAGCGGAAGAGATAGAGTCAGACAAGAAGATAGAGACAGACCGATCTTGTAGACTATGTAACATTTGAATGCAGTTATGACATTTCGTATGGCATTGTCCTACCTGCAATCCAGCATAGGTGTAGTTTAGTAAAGCGCACTGCTCTGTGCAGAGTTCTAGTGTGTTTATATTCTGATTATCTATTTGGCGGTCCATTGCTCTAGTAGATCGATCACGGTAGCATCCTATGTATCTGTAGGACACATTCGCTTCTATATTTAAAGAGAAAACATCTTGTAAGCCATTTTCTTGTGTAACACTAAAAACTGACATAGACTAAGTAATTAGACGACCAATATTACACATGTTTACATTGTTCTGGTACATTTAACAAAAGTTCAACTAAGTTTGACTAGTTTCATGACAGTTTAGCAATTATATTGACTATTGAGTACCGCTGCATGACTATTATAATAGCGCTGCTCCTTATGTACAGTACATGTTAATATACGCTTGACATGATAGAGTTTTATTCTAAAGCTTAATTATTGGACATAATTATAATTTTTTTCTAACTGAGAGATCTGTAGTTAATCCACAACCTACGTACATTATAATTGTATTTCATATGCCCATGCAATCAAATTGAACTACCAGGAACTATTGCAGTGATCTAAAACCGTAGGAAAAACACTAATATATGTCTCTGTAAGACCTGAGTTTGCATTATTAATAGACCTATTTAGTTGCCGCTATCAATTACTGATACTTTTCTAGAGCTTTTGGAAATAGGTATACATGACGCAAATCCAAAAAGTGTAAAGGTTATTGTGATATATATTAGTTATTGTGTTATATATAACACAATAACCTATATATATATATTAGGAAAATTACCTTTATTGCATGTATCTCCGGACCAGCTGCTTTCGCAACTGTTCGGGCATTTTCCACTGAATCGATAACATGGCATGTACTGCTTGCAGTGACACACTTGATCGCATCCAGCTCCGTAGTAGCCAACAGGGCATACTGTTAAAATGGAAAGTCGGAATTTAAGATGTTCGTGTGCAATAACTCTTACAGGCTACATGCACATACTGCATCTGCTAATAAATAATCGAAAGAAAACAGTTATGCAAAATTAACTAACGCCAAAATAGGACAGGAGAGACTAATTAGGATGGGATTGAACAGAATAGGTTAGTATTGGATAAGGCGGGATAGGACGCAACCGACAGGGCAAAACAGGAGACTGCAGAAGAAGGCAATAGAAAATAAGACAAGGTGAGTCAAGGCAACACAAGTAGGCTTACGAGAGGACAAGGTAAGGAAGCTAAGGATAGTTAGATCAAGATCGTAGTCTTCAAAATTATTAAATTTTTGACAGTGGGATACGTCATGAAATTAGGTAAAATATTGAACCCAATTGGTGTCATTTCATAAATTTTATTGACTGCATGCTTGTAATTGAGTGCAAACGTTTTAGACCGTTGCAATTAAAAGTCACGACAACATTTGGTAGAAGCGTTTCTTGATGATTTTCGTAGTTAAGCATTTTTTGTCAATAGCAAAATTCAGAATGAAATACTAGCCTGTGTAAATCACGCTAAAGGTCTTTGCTTCATCGGATCCGCCACAAACTTGAGCCCCGTTGCCAGAGCATGGTATTTGACATGTGTTAATTGGAAAACTTGCATTTATAACATCTCCACACAGACAGTCCCTTCCGTCCTATACACAAAGCAGTTGTACGCAATGTATTTTATTACTGAGATGGAACCTTACAGAAATTAGCAAGACAAGTCACAACATGGTAAAAATATTTCGTTCAGCAAGATTAAACATTTGAACACAGAATACAAAGACATCCGGAGTAGATAGAATAACAAATGCACATGAGAATTTTAGTTTAGCCTATTTCCAATCCTATTTTTACTGAACACGGAAGATTTTTTTGAAAGCTAAATAACAAGAAACGTGATCAAATATTCACCACACAACTAGGCTATCGGGTAATGAATGTCATTTTCTATTCTTGAATGGGCCAAAACTGAATTCGTCTAATTTTTCGTAATCACTATTTTAATAGGCCCTACTTCGTTTAATTCGCTATCATGTAGGCCTTACCTATGTTCATGTTAGGTTTAAATCCTCTAACTCTGTTTCATATTCTACCCATCTTATTAAGCAAAGAAAACATAATTCAGTAAAGTCAATTAATTCAGGCAATGAACTATTTCTTGATCCGCAAATAGTATAGATCTTTGTTCTCGATGATAATATTATGAATTTTCCTTAACTCAGCTTATCTACGACAAATTAGTTCTGTAAAAGTTATGTGAACAGGAAAGATGTACAAAGTTTGATGATTTGAGGCTCACAGCTTAGAGATAAAATTGTTGAGGAAACAATTTCAGAACATAATTTGGTTTGAGATAGGTCCTGTCAACAAGACAAATTTATCGTTTCCAGAATGTGGTCTAATGTGCATTAAATTCAAGAGTACCTGAAGTACGGCATAAGTCGTGCGAGTTTCGTTACATGTTTGCATGCAATACTCTGTAGTCATTTCGCTGCTATTCCGAATACCGACTGTCCAATTGGCTTCACTCGATGTGTCGTAAAAACAGCCGATATATTGGCTTTGAAGACTACCTGAATAGCAAATAAAACGCTGTTAACAATTTATGGATGAAGTTCAGAAATGAAATTAATAATGCATTTATGAATGCATTGAGCATGCAGTGCTGTAGTTTTGGTTTCTAAGCCCGGTTTCGAAACGGTTTCTATACTAATCTAACGCCAAGTAGCCTATCGATCTTTTATGGGACAGATTGGCCAGAGTAAAGGTCGTATTAGGGATCTCGGACCAGGAGGTCCCCGTTTGTCTCATTCTTGAATGTTTCGGTCTCGTGGGAAAGTCCAGAGAACAACGTTTTTGTGAGAAGTTTAAAAACTCTCAGTACTTCCGCCCATTTTAAATGCTACACGTAGAGCAGGTAGCCAACAAGCGATAGGGAGTTTACTTCGTATGGTGATATTAAGAATATTTAATTACTGTAGTCCATTACTGTGCATTTCAAACCATAGTTGTTAAAAAGGTTTTTGTTTTTTTTTTTTTTTAAAAAACGTCGTTTTTTCGTTTTTATTTCTCGTCACGTTTTTTTCCGTTTTTTATTTTTTATGTAACTTTATTTATTTATTTACTGTCTGTTACTATTTGTTTTATTTTATTTTTGTGTGAAATCCTTTACGTTGTCTCCGTCCTTTCAAGGATTCATCTAATTTACGTCACTATCTAGTGTCATCAGTTAAGAAATAAACATCACAGTTCCGGAAATAAAATTTATAAAAGTTATTTGAATTTCTAAGTTATACAAAATGCGAAATGTTGTCTTTGTACTCAGTAGTCTCTGATTGACTGATGAACTGACGGATATTACTCCATATTAAGTTCTTATTTAAGTCAGAATTGTAAGCAGACCTTCAATTTTTAATTAAGTACACTATACTTACAAATTTTAGTTTTTAATTGCTTATGTCAGCATGGATTTATGTGGACTTATGTATACAATTTAAATTTCAAAAGATTTCAATATTTTTAATTTCTCAATTTCGTTTTAAACCAACCTTATGAAAAAGAAAATAATCGTTGTAGATTACTGTTACTTGGTGTTTATTAATAAAGTTATGTTATTTGCTGATTAAAATTAAATTGTGTAAACAAGGTTTTTAATTTTAAAATGCAGTAAAAGATGTAGCAAAGTAAAATTATTTTCCCTTCCGTCTTTTTTCTCGTTTTTTCCGTTTTTTTTTTTTTCAATAAAACGACGTTTTTTTCCGTTTTTTATTTTGATTTTACCGTTTTTAACAACTATGTTTCAGACTATATAGCGGCTCAGTTTCAATACACCATAGGCACTTTCTGTTCCAATTCGACCTGCATGGCAAAATATATTGTCATTCGGTGCATTTACAATGGTAGGCCTACTTTCTTTCTAAAAACTGAGCGGTATATATAGGTCTACAGAAGCCATAGCGGATTATAGCATGATAAAATAATGGTGTCATTCAATTACGTATTTTGGCTAAAACCTAGGTAAAACTTCGTTGTTTTCAAATCTGAGTAAACGGCATAATGTAGTAGGACGTTATAAATTGGGATTTTAGTCGTTAAAAGCTACATAATTATAAAGTAATGAGCACAATATGTATTAGAATAAAGCATCAAATTAAAGCTCCATCATAATCACTTCATCAACATCAACTGCGAATAATCATAAAATTACAAAAGAAATGCAGGTAACTCACCTTCGGAGTAAGCTTTAAGGAGACTCAAATAAAAAGCACATTGAAGTATTGACGTAAGTAATTGACCTCTTATCTCCATAGTTCTTGGTTTGTTTCACGTAAGTTATTATTACAGCTCTGGTATGATATTATACTAAATTTTCATACACTAGATCTGTAGGATATCAATGTAAACTTTTACTCAGTAGTTAAAGGATCTCTTAGAGCTACTGATAATGATAATTAAGTCCGTCATAATCACTTCATCACTTCTGTGAAATACTAATACAGGATTTTATTAGGCCTAACTGAATTAAATGACTCGCATGCCTTTACAACACTCGACGATATAGATGTTAGACCCGGAACATAATTGAGAAACTTTGAACACAAAGCTAACGAGGGTCATGCAAGCATACATAGGATAGCTTGAGGCTAGCTTTCAGCTAATGGAAATGCCAGTGAAAAAATCTCGAACGTTTGCTGAGGTAGAGCGCCATATTATCTGAAAAGCCTCTTTGTCCTTAAAAAGCATTGCAATATGCAATATTATTACTATTAATTTTAGCTGACCTTGTTTTGATTTGCTCCTTGTATTTTAACTGTTTAATAAAAGTCTGGATGCACATTAAATTAAACAAAAGGCCGTTTGAAGTAGGTCATGATCATATTATACTCCAATGCCAGTGAAAAAATCTCGAACGTTTGCTGAGGTAGAGCGCCATATTATCTGAAAAGCCTCTTTGTCCTTAAAAAGCATTGCAATATGCAATATTATTACTATTAATTTTAGCTGACCTTGTTTTGATTTGCTCCTTGTATTTTAACTGTTTAATAAAAGTCTGGATGCACATTAAATTAAACAAAAGGCCGTTTGAAGTAGGTCATGATCATATTATACTCCATTGTATTAGGCTATATTTGTCAGGGACGCTCCGAAAACCAAAACATTGTGTTTTAAGATAAAGTAATTTTTCAATGGTCGTTGATTGCAATATCGGTGCCCTGAGGTTGATAAATACAAAGCACAAAGTTACAGCAGCAACAAACAATGGACACAAGTCCGACACATCATAATATAGCTTTACACTGCTTGACAGTGAATTTTCAATTCACAAAAACTCATGATGAACACCATACGCAGAATATAAAAGTGCATTATCAAATAGTTACCGTGCCAAAAACGGTAACTGATAGCAAATATTGCAACGAACTAAATATTCAAATAGTATGGACATTATGAAGAACATCATGCAATCTACAGCATAAACTGTGTTTTTGGCTGCCAGAGATATGTAGAGATTAACGATGAACTCCGACATTTGAGGCTTTGTGTAAATTGTTACTACGCTGCACCTGAAAGATATAGACCGTTGACTACACAGGCTACGTTACAGGCCTATAAATAGACTTACGTCATGTCGGTTTGTTATGCTAATGCGTCGTGCTTCACAGGTTATAAAGACTTACGGTTCGCGAGTCAAGTAGGTCATATGAGTAGTCTACGGGCGTAGGTGCATTATGCTACGCTTTCAAATGTGGCTGGCAGAAGAAACTGTTCAGCTTCTCAATGTTCATGTGCGGTACAAAATTTTAAGAAGGAAATTCCGCAGGGGCATGTACCGTCGGAAAATGCCTCTGCGGAATTTCCGTCTTAACATTTATTTTGATTTAGGATATCACTTATTGCTAGTAATAGTATGAAAACATAAATGAGTGGTGGAGGTAATACTGATTGATTAATTGACTGACTGGATTAGTGATTGATTGAACTAGTGAGAGAGTGAACGACTGAGTTAGTATCCGGTTATTGTTATATGAAGTAACGTAACTTTCATAGCGTCAGAATAAAAGCTTTACCACAGTGATTAACTGAATCATCGACGCTCCATCTGGTCAAATATACAATTATAGTTGTATATTTGACATGATGCAGAGTTGTATAATAGTTTGTTTCATAGCCTACTAGGTCGAAATCCAGCATGTGTACGTCGATGACATTCAGCCAGGCTTATTGCATCGCTGACTGTTGTGTAAAACTGATTTCATCATCTGACTCACTGAGTTTAGGATTTTCCAAATGTTTGTGTTATAGATGACTTAACCATGTTGATCTCTGATGCTTAGGCTAAAATGTAAATCTATTGCATTTTATTTCCAGGAATAACACCAGGTGTTTTTGGATTCAGTTACTTTGGTCTCATTATAGTCAGAAATGACCGAAACTTCGTAACGAGGGCTTCTTGATTAGAATAATTATATTTTTCACGTAACATTATACTGTGTGCTGAAAACTCAGTTCTTCCTACATGAATGTGATTCATAATGCCCTCCTCAAAATGCCAAGAGAAAGCTATTAGGCTAACAGGAACAGTTCGGCTATGCGTTCGTTACCTGTATAAGAATACTTTGCATTTTAGCTTAGTTGATACAACACTAATAGATGCATTAAACTTACGAAACCCCATCCGGTTTAATATGTGGATATTGGTAACCGTCCGTGGAATACCGAGTCTCATGGCGCCCATGACAATCAGCCCTATCCCTGCCAGGATTTCCGTGGGCATTAGATGTAACCCATGTGGACTCTAGGCGGGTTCCATATGGGTCATATAGAATATGGGTCCTATTTGAGTTCAATTCGGGCATACTGGAATCTTTGGAAGTCAGTAAGTCCCTAGTATAGTATATTGGGTACGTATACACATCATTATGTAGACATACTGTATTACTGGGGTATCTTGAAAATAACATAATATACTCGAGCTTACATTACAAGCTCGAGCAAGTGTGAATGTATTATGTTAATTAATCTTCAGTTCAAACAATCTGTAGTCAAATAGGTGACCATAATAAGCGGAGACTTTGGTCTCGTCTGGTTCTGTCCTTTGTATTCATGAAACATATTTTTACACTGCATTATGTGGTGCTTATTTTGGGAACCTGTAAATAATGGTTATAACAGTAGTAATCATAATATTAGTCATATTAGGCATAGTAGTAGTAGTAGTAGTAGTAGTAGTAGTAGTAGTAGTAGTAGTAGTAGTAGTAGTAGTAGTAGTAGTAGTAGTAGTAGTAGTAGTAGTAGTAGTAGTAGTGGTAGTAGTAGTAGTAGTAGTAGTAGTAGTAGTAGTAGTAGTAGTAGTAGTAGTAGTAGTAGTAGTAGTAGTAGTAGTAGTGGTAGTAGTAGTAGTAGTGTAGTAGTAGTAGTAGTAGTAGTAGTAGTAGTAGTAGTAGTAGTAGTAGTAGTAGTAGTAGTAGTAGTAGTAGTAGTAGTAGTAGTAGTAGTAGTAGTAGTAGTAGCTGTTGTTGTAGTAGTAGTAGTAGCAGCAGAAGTAGTAGTAGTAGTGATAGTGGAAGAAATATTATTATTAATAATAATGTTAACAACAACATCAATAATAATGATAATAATGATAATAATAAGAACAACAACAATGATAAGGGAGGTGAAATCAGACACCAACGGTTCGACGACCTGCTAGCTGGGGTAAGAGAAAACCGCACGGAAGGCATTCAAGGATGTTGTTGAGAATGTTCTGGGTAACTACAGTCCATTAAGCGGTGCATCGACATATTACAAATTCTATCATAACAATTTCACACTAACAGTTCCAAGTTAACGATCTATGTGAATAATAAATAACTTGAAAGAGATGCAGGTCACTCACCTTGGCAGTAAACTTTAAGCAAGTTCAAATAACAAGTAAATTGCAGTATTGATGTAAGTAATCGACTTCTTTTCTTCATAGTTCTATGTTTTTGTATTACTTTAACAAGCAAAAATTTGAAACACGAAATATTAATTAACGTTCTGGTCAAATATTATGCAGAAGAGCTGCAGAAGAGATATTATACACAAGAGCTGTAGTAACTCAATGCAAACTATGAGTTATTAGTCTAAAAACACTGAGATACTGATGATGATTAATGGACGTTATCTCAATGCGAACTATGACTTATTAAACAAAGGAACGCCCAGAGCCACTGACAACGATAATTAGGCCTACGTGTACACGTCCGGAAACACTAGATCAGGAACTAAGTAATTGTTCATGCTGTTCAAGTAATTGTTAAATAGCTGCATGCCAAACCCGGAACATCAATTATGAACTAAGACAGCGGGCACGCGCACATCGTGAAAACACAGTTGAGTCAAATCCTAGCTAAACGCCTTTATGACGAATTTTCTGTCTCAATTTATTGCTGATCTAGGTTTTTACCATTTGGTACAAACTCATAGTATAAAATATTATATAGATGACAAGCATACATATTACTCATTGAGTGATATTATTACTCGTTGAGAGACTGAATAGTTGAATAATTGAATGATGGAGTGATTGATTGATTATTTCGTGATTGAGTGATCGATTGATTGAGTGATCAAATGAATGAGTAATTGCTAGTGAGTGGGTGCTCGTGAGTGAGTTTGTGGGTGGGTGGGTGGATAAGTAGGTGGGTTGTTGAGTGAGTTACTAAGTGACTGTGCTAGCGAGTGAGTGAGTGCTAGCGAGTGAGTGCTGGTTGGTGGGAAGATGAGACGGGGAGGGAGAAGACTGGCCACACGCCCTCGTATGCCGAGGCTAAGAAAAATGAAGTCGCTAACGCTGTGTAACCATGGTTACCCCAGGGCTAGTTTGAGGGACTGATATTAACTCCGCCACTGCTCGCTTTCTGGCAGTACCAGTCCCAAGCCTAGATAAAGGAGGAGGGCGACGCTAATGATCTTTGTTATCACACAGTGTCGTTAAACTGAAACTACTACTAGAGACTGCTAATCTTCTTTCTATGATTCGTGTTATAGAAGTAGCCTATAAGCCTAACGATATACATTGGTAAAATGGATTGGTTAACTGGTGTAAGCTAATAGGATGCCGTTAGCCCACATCATAGCCTACATTTACTGTATACTGCTCTATGCAGAAACAAGTTAACACTAAAGGAATTATGCCAGCTGCTATATCAGCTAGAGTGACACTACTATAGTTTAACACAAGGAATTTACACAACACTTGCATGCTTTGTGCATAACTTAATGTAAAACTGAAGTGTATCTCTTAAAAGTAAATAAAGGTAAATTTTACTGGAACTTACATTTACACGAAATTTTGAGTTTTGTTATAAATTGCATTTCTATTAGTTAATTTCATACATGTCTGTATACGTTATATCCATTTTAAGTAATGGGTCTGGTACTGAATCCATAATGATCGTTATTCTGTTTAAATAGCTGTGTTTAACGTCTTTAAATAGGCCTATACAAGTAAGTTGCCTATTTATTATTTTTCGGACACGAATCTGTAACGAATGTGCTGGTGACCTTTGAAATAAATAATTTTTTGTATAATAAACTTAAACCTTGATCCGATTGAAAGTTGTGTATGGCTCTAAAGTAACAAAAGACAGCTATAGAATATAAGTTTGCAGAAGAACCATGTTTTAGGAAACTACATGTTTATTAGGCGACACTTATGGGTAGTGCTCAGCTGGACTCGATCTATTGCGTCTAGAGCCAATGGAAAGACAAACAACTATCACCAACACGGCAAACCAATTTACCAGTTTGCATTGCGGCGTACTCTAGTGCATATAATTATGTGCATTATATAGGCCTACATATATGTATAATTATATATTTATTTACATATAATATGAGTGTGCTTTTGTGGGCGTGTTCTCGCTCGCAGCACATCCCAAGTACAATTATATCCTGCTGGGTCTAAACGCTATAGCCCGTGTGGCTGATAGTTGTTTGCAAAATTATACTTCATTAAAGGTTAATTTAAATTATGGGCTGACATAATTATAATTTCTGTAATCAATACAATACGAGAGGAGATCTAAAATAACTTAAATGTTCATAAGTCATCACAATAGGATCGTTGCTCTATTATTGTTTTTATCATTCTTGAGTTGTAGCGGTTCTGTAACATGGGCAAGCATTGCTTTTAAACTACAAAGTGACTCAATTCAAGCGCATATGAAGACTGAAGAGACGAGCAACCTTTTAGCAGTGAAGGTTAACAATGCTAAGCATAAAACATCAAAGGATCATTCGCGTTGCATATCCAGAATGTTAAAAGCGAATTTAGGTGACGGCATGTTTATAAATATAAGTATTCATTTCTAAAGCTAATAATAATTATCCAGTCTCAATAAGGCACACAGACAGAAACATATAGGCATCTGAAATACAAGGGAACGGACAGATTCAGGATGCACGAAATTGCAAGTTTTCCGAACTACATGGACCAGTAATTTTGCAATTATAAGGGCTATGTTACCAGCCAAGGCTGAATGCGATTGCGTGGGTCAGGGTGTAGTTGTATATGCTTGTGTCTGTTACTTACAGCTGTTCAAGCTTCATTCCCGCATCCGAGACAACTTGTTGTTTATAACCAACTCTTGACATCGTTAATGTGATGAGGAGGGTATTTTTTATAATATTGCCCTAATTCCATTGGCTAATGCTTTGGTTTTCAACATACATGAGCTACTGTACTGTAGCAAACTTCTCATTGGTATCAATATGGAAAATCTGCGAAAACTATAAATGTTTCACAATTCTGTTGCCAACGCCATTACAAAGACCCTAAATTTAGGCTTTGGCTGTATATTGAGCAATGAATCCATTTCAAAATCTGTCTTAAAGTCCACAAGGTGCAATATATCTGAATATATGAATATATCCAACTACATCTGAACCAATCAACTTATCTCTAATTAATCCTCACTCCTCACAAAAACAGATCCCATATTTGATCAATCGATTATGTCATTCACGACGTGAACACGAGCAGTGCAGGTAGGGTGGTCTACTGGGCTTCTCGGTCTTTTCACCTACATGTAGGCTGAACATGTTACAAATCGACCATCATGCTCCACCTCCTAATCCGTTACTATGACATCCTCTTTCTCATCCTCTGTACCGTTTCCCTTCCTCCACTGTCTCGTCCTCTTAATCTGCATCATTTTCTCCTTCATGTTTATCACATCTTTCGTTCTCTTTCTCACCCTTTTCATCTAAACTGAACATTATCGCAAACATCCCACACTTTCACTTTATATAGTTAACTAAAAATTTAATTGTCCACAATCTGGGAACTTCAATGCTACTCCGTAGTTCATTAGTCTTAAATGTGCTATGCGGTCGAAGTAAGAATGTATCTTTCAACTACGTTGTGCAAATCGATGTAAGAAGACTGAAAATAAACGATACACACATGATTAATGTTCTCTAATAATAATTAAAAAAGTTGCATTACTCAGCGTTTGCTACATGTAAAGGCTTCCATTTCCCTGAGATTTATGCAAATTTGGGCTTACCCCAACATATATAAACTCAGCAAGCAGTGTGTACAGCTTCTGCCTTGAATGATTGTAGCCTTTAATTAACAAATTGATTGGTTTACAAATTTGTTGTCAAGGTATAAAGCCAGTAAAGACAGGTTGTATGGTTGCTGATTGCTGTTCTCGTGTTTTGTCAACTGCCAGGGTCACGCCTGCTGCAATCGTAATCGTAATCGTAATCTCCCAACTTCTAAAGCGCCACTCGAAAGCCAAGCGCAGGGCACCAGCTTATTCACGAGCGCTTACTTGTTCATTTGTTCAATGCAATTAATGTCGATTCAAATGCAATGTATGAGACTACATTACACTACCTTATCTTACATTGCCTTACGGTAAGTTCGTTAATAATTACGCAAGTAATAATGCAAAAATAATGCAGTCTACAAAAATTGATATCACAGTTAGAAGTAATAGTATGTACACGTCAATGAGTTTTGTGAAAAAGAGATCATCTTGCATAGCACAGTCGACTTACCATTGAGTTGAAAAGCTCTGTTTTTGATTTCCTGATGTTTAGTACAATTTGGTAGACGTCAATCATTTCTTCTCGGTTCATCATCTCGAATGCATTGAACGCAGCCAAACAGAATCCACTCAACGAACAATCACTTGTAAAAATCGAAACAGCGACAGTAGAGATACAGAATGGATAGAAAAATGTACTAATATTATATTTACTCTTCTTTATATTGTACTATAAAAAGCTGCTCAGACCAATTATTAGAGGCTACTTTAAAGGCTTGTGGTATTCGTTTTAATGTTCACATTAGAATATAACGTGCTCGTTTTGCAGTGGTAACAAATGATATAATTATTTATTAAATTTTTGAAATGTTTCTTCACCTTGCTTGTATTACTCCTATCTATTTTCCAATAGAAATATTGAGTAGCATAATAGCCTATGGTGAGCTAAACTTTCGACCGGTCATAGGGCAAGATGTAACCGTACGAATAACAACGCCAGAGAAAACTGACAGACCGAGATTATAATTATACTGCAGTTCAAAATTCTAAGACAATTGTAAGTTACTTGAATGGTTTAGAGTTTTTCTACCATACCTGGATATCATCATTACTGGAGCTTCATTCTTTTTTGACGTAAGGCTGCTAACGACTTTGTACAATGACATCAGACAACTGGCATCCCATGACTTTTTGCCCGATAATTCGGTAACGTGCAGAACCGTAACTTGAGTCTTTGATGAGACTGAGCCCTTGTATATAAAAGTGAAAGTTAATTACAGTAATTATGACGGCAGCAGCCACGCAATAGCTCAAAGTACAAGCATCATGTTTCTTAATAAGATCACATTGCTAATGCCAACCATTACAGAAGTATATATAAATATTTTATCTACGAGTCTATGAAGGGAGTTCATCCCGTCAGTTAGCATCTCTAATTGAGAACTATACGTGACATAAGGTTCACGCCATATTTAGCCAATTGCGATTTCATCATCATCATCATCAGGATCCATGGGCCGAAGGCCCGTAGGTGTCCAACGCTTGCCTCGGATCCCTGGGCCGAGGCCCTTTTGGAGTCCAATGCTTGCATTGGATTTCATTCGTATTTTTTCTTTACGAACGGAGTATCTGCACCCATCCGTTCGACCTTCGCGCTTCTCCCTTAAAGAGAGTTCCAGGCTTAGGACTGGCTCTGATAACCACATGTGGTATCAAAGGCGGCGATGCCACCCACGTTTGCCAGCTTTTTCAGGGTTCCTGCTGAGCCTGTCCACCTCGCGTAGCGCCCTAAGGTGGTACTTCGGCCAAGACCTTCACCACTGATGGCATAGCCTCAGCAGGCACTCCCCTACTGACTGTTGCCACCCCCTCACCACGTTGAGGTGTGAGTTGGACTTCGAGGGGGTGTAAATTGCGATTTACGGTTCTGGAAATCTCTACATCCTCGAGTTAGGAATGTACTTGTTTGGACAATTCCATGTTTGAAGACTGAAATTTACCACCTCTTTCGCTGAACATGTTTCTTCCTTCCATGGTATTGGGGGGCAGGGCGGGCTGCTGTATTAATAGGAGAGTTGCCAAATTTCAGTTGTACTGTCATGAAAACTGTCGAGCACAATAGTGCGGTATTGTAATGATAAAGTCAAGATTGCTGTCTTAAATGGTGCAACTCTGAAAAGACTGGCTAATAAAAGTAATAACTATTATGCTACAAAAGTACTGCACCTGCGCTTTGAAAGCTACTTAAGTCAGAAATATTGTGTACTTTTGCGACTATCGATTGATGCTTTAAGCATTATGATAACGGCGTTATAGAAATCAATGAATTCAATTAGAATAAAGACCAATGGTGCCATGCACGTATCTCCAAGTATTGTATCGTATTTTCGTTTACTGAAAACTAGCTGTCATAATGCAGCCAGCAACAGTGCTCTAGAAATTGATCACAGATATACTAGACTTGTACTTTCTGAAATACAATTGTCTGCTTTTGACAGTTACAAGCTACTCGAGCAGAAGAATAAATTTGGCATATTTAGAGCTCTAGAGGTCAACTCACAGTGTTTTGGTATATACATGTATCTGAAGAGCTAACATTGGCGTAAGTTGTGTCCTCTTGTTCACTCAATTCGCTTACAGTGTAGCGTGAACCATATTCCTCCTTAGTCATGCTCTCCAAAATCAATGTGCAGTCTTTGAGGGTTGTTGGACTGTCTTTAGTTGGAAAAAACAACTCCTCTGAACCCTAAAATTAATAAACGCCACGAAGCGCTGTTTGATTAAAAAGCAACAAATAAATTGATGATAATAAACAATGCGTCTCGTTTAATTCAGTAGCCCCAGTTGGTCATTAAGTATTTCACGCAGTATGCGCTTAGTTCAAGGTAGTTGAGTATTTCAATAAAATCGTGCGATATAGGCCTAATAAATTTATCGAAAAAAATAGATGTATGATCCCAAAACCTGGGTCATATCACAACGTGTATTTTTCATTAATAACAGACAAGTACCAATGACCAGAACATACATGTACGTTAAATACAGACCAGTTTGATATTGTGATTATCTGCTTTGATAAAGCAAAGCTTTGAGGCTGACTAAATTTCGTTGCACGAATGTGCATGAAGGTTCGCATCAGTGTTGATATTTCAATTTCTAAAGGTTCGGGAAGAGAACGAAGTCAGAGTCCGATGATTTCAAATGATAGTTATATGACCAGTGCCGCAATTAGGCCTATATAATCATGGAGACTTTATTTACCGGAGTTGGATCAAGGAATATCATCACGGTACAACCTTGCTCTCTCTGCAATTCCCACATATTTGTGAAATGATCGACAGGTTGTGTAGCAACGTAGGCGTCTTTCAATTTCCAGCTCTGTTTCGAAACAATCAGACACATGAATATAAACTGAGGCCAAATTAAAAAATAAAACAGCTTAGTAAGTCTATTTTTTAAGGTTTTTGGGGTAAGGGGAAATTAATGAATTATTGGCAAATTATTTCTATCACGGACTATCTGGATAACGCTAGAGTACCACTGGTTGTCCACAGAACAACACTTTGAGAACCACTGATATTGATAAGAGTTTATCTGCAATATTGTAGGATCACTATATCATCCTATCTTCTAAAAGAAAAATGTCTTATCAACTAAAGCCAGACTATCAATTTCTGCTCTTCTGCTCTTCTACTCTTGTTTTACTTAGTTTGCTATTTATTTTGATTTTTAAATTTGAAAATGGCAGTCATACATCAATAAGTCGAGCCGAATTAGCAACTAGTTAAGCCTATACTAATTTTAATTAACCATATTATTATTTATCACGCTGCTTAGCCTAAACTTAGCTCTGCGACATATATCACCGGTGCTTAATCTTACTTTCACGTAATCTAATCTTTGCGTAATTTTTACCCTTGCGTAATCTCAATTTTGCATATTCTTACCTGGACGAAAACAGCGTTCATGTCAGTCATTTTGTTTTGTGCAACAACGTTTGACCAGACCCGATATTTGGCTAAAATAGTGAAACATTGTGGAGACTATAGGTCAGAAAGAGGCGAGTCGTCTTAGGTTTAGACCTTACAAGACTAGAAAATAACGAAGAACCAACAGAACGCCCAAAACGGAACAACGAATTTCTAAGCTTCGTAACACCACCGAGAAAACCAGAAAATCCAACATGGTTCCGGTGCGAGGCACAGAAAGTGTCAAGGTAACCGTGGATGTAGTGCAACATTTTCTCGTATAATAAATGAGCAAGGAGAAGAAAAGGTCTAGTTGATTTTAATATAATGATTCAGAACAACATGCTTAATGGACAATAATGCAGATTTGAACCGGATTCTTTGCTCAACTGGCAGCTATGGATGTGTTTTGTGTAATGATAAAATTTGATGGCAAAACGCTTAAAGCAAAATAATGGCTAACCCGTTTCTTCTGGGTCCATTTTCACTTGTTCTATGAACTAAAAAGCAAATTAATTGCTTATAAAATTGTAATTTGTATCACACACCGTGTCACAATATTAATATTATTATTACTTTCTGATTATATAGTTTAATTTGTAATTCGCGCCATCAACAACTCTTTACAATAACCTATGTGTTAAGCCGAAATATGAGTCTTGGTAATCGTAATCGCAAACTCCAAACTTCGAAAGCGCTATACGAAAGTCAAGCGTAGGGCTCCAGCTTATTCACGAGAGCTGCGTCGAATCAGATGGATTGCCAAAACGGTAGTCCGAAGGAGGTCCGGGTCCGGTTGCTAGGGAATCAGAGGTGGTAGATTAGCTGCTAAGGTGGGTGTCGTTTAGAATTAATTCATGTTGACCGGTATTCTATCAACATCTCTGAATATAATGATGTTTCCAGTATAACATTTTATGAAACAACCTAAGATTATTTATGGCTATTTTCACAGGATATATCGCAAATACCAATTGGGCTATTTTCTCTCCAACCGCGGTCCCTCTTGACTTGAGCCTCCGTGCTCAGAACATAAAGAGGTCTAGGCTTAGGAGTCTTTTGGAGGCGTCTTAATATCAATATATCAATATAACTGAGGAAATGCTATCGCGGCATGAATCTGTATTCGTTATGAAAATAAACATTGTTATATCAATTGTAAATCCTGAGACAACTTGAGTTTAGCTTTGGATAGCGTGTGTTAACACCTACGAATGCTATCTGTGCGCTTTTAAAAGATACCTGAAATTGTTTCTCAAGAGTTGATTTTCCAGACGCTGCATCCTTTGTCTGAAGTTGCTTGAACTTTGACAGAAATTGTGTGGTTGGAATAACGGTGTCTCCAATCTCGAAGGCCAACAGGAGAGCATTGTGCACGAAAACATACTGCGTCTAATAAATAAACAATCGTGATGTTAAATGCCATCTCATGCTTTACTTGGACAAATATACGATGAAGCACTTTAGAGACCTACAAAACAACGCGGTCCGATTGAAAATAATAATATACTATGCAATAGAATTTTTTATCCTATAATTAGCTTACACTGTGTTCTTGTTCGTATTAACATCATTCAAATATCCAAATGGTTTCTTTCATGCAATCCTGAAAATATTTCGAGAACGCCAAAATGCTTTTATTCCTCGACTCATCTATCTTATGTAAACAAGAAAATACATACAGAGGACAATTTTATTTAGGCACAAAAATATAATATTTTCAAGGCTAAAACGGAGAAAAACAACTCAAGTCATATGGAGGAAATGCCAGGTAGACAAATACTTATGCAGATATCAAGTTAGTTACTTGTTATTTAGAAATTAAATTCTATAAAATCGCTCATCTTAGGAAATGTAAAATGTAGAATAGGGAGTCAGATTTGCATATGCACTTACCAACAAAAGTAGGCCTACCTACCAGGTTTTGAATCATTTGCGACCTCTGATCTCGTAGCTCTTTTAGACAGTCGATTATTCTGACATCGCGCTCTACCTTCTCTTGTTCAAGTAGGTAATCGATGGCAATGAAAGCACCAGTTCTTCCAGCGCCAGCACTATGTACCACAAAACCAATGTTATACCTGAGTATTTCAAGTAGGGCATACACAACAGCCTCAGGCGTTACTGTTGTAGGTAGGCCTACTAGGAGTTAATTAATCAAGTCGGCGGCTTATTAGAGAGAATAATTCAAGTTTTTTGCTGCTGTATAATCCGTGTTTCATAATGAATTTTGGAACTCCAAAGTGCTTTCCTAAGAAGCTGATTCTCAATGATTGGGTCTTCTGAAACGGCTTAGGTAAATCAGTTAACCATACTTATATTCGAACGCTAATACATACATGAGTCCGTATAACTACACGCTCCTAAAAAGAATGAAACGCCTGAAATCGGCTTTCATCAGAATTTCACCTATAATTTTAATGTTTAACAAACCAGTCAATATGTAGCCTACCTGCAGTGTACCACAGTATACTCGTCCGGCTTCATTCGCTCACGAACTATGCGACGAAATGTAAGAAAACCTTTGATATCACGCGGAACTCCATGGTCGGGCCAGGGTAGGTAATGAAGTTGTTTCAATTCAACAGTTTCTGATTTCTAAATATAAAGCACACCGACTTTTGAAAGATGTTACATTTAAAATTTATTGACAGACTATATTTTGACTGTTTACCATGTCTCAACAAGAGTGTACTTTCTTAAAATGCGTTAGGCCCTATGAGAGTTTGACATAAATACATACTTATGTGCTAAGAAATTTTAGGATTCAAGTTTTTGTTGGCAGCGTCACCTAAAATTAACGCTTAGTTTGTGAATCAAGATCATATTTTACCTTCCGGCAGCCATGCATCTAATGTGCTTCTCTAATATTGGACCTTCTGTGTGAAAGAGTTTTATCGCTGATTTCGGTTCAGATTAATGCACACGTTGGAGCAATCACAATAATTGTGATTGCTCTAACGTGTGCATTAATCTGAACCGAAATCAGCGATAAAACTCTGATGGAAAAGGTGTTTCTTATAAACTTTAGATAATTATTATCTAAAGTTTATAAGAAACACCTTTTCCATCAGAGTGGCATCCAGCATTACGCTTTTCAAGATGTTCAACGAGGAGCTTTGTAAATATTATGTTGCAAATGCAATTACGGTAAAATGCATAATAATGCCAGAATTAAGACTCCCGGTCTCCTTACAGTAGCTTTTCTACAGAAATTGGCGCTCTCCTACAGCCTATTCTTAATGTAAATTACGGCGATCATACCTTGGAACATTGCATGCATCTGACAGTGTAGTCTGGCCAAGAATCTTCTGAACACAGAGTCACAGTTATGTCTCCGTAAACCACTGGATGTCCAAGTTCCGGCCAATACTTCTCACATTTATTCTTAAAAAACATACAAACATGTTAGATGTGACAAATTACTTTTAATATTAATTATTTTGCAGAGTGGCATAGATAATAGAAAGTCGTAGGCTATAGATTAAACTTATAGAAAGAAGGTCCAAGTTTATACAAAAGATATGTTACGACTAATAAATAATGAACACTTTATTACGCCACAGGGGCAGAACAATAACTAAACGATACAAAAATGAGAAAAAGAAAAGCAACATCTAGCATTAATTATAGTCCAGAAAGCATCAATTATAGGCCACAAAAGCTCAGCTCTGTGTACACTGTACACAAGTCATCAAACTTATTATACAATTGTGTAATGGCATCATGTTTCTTCATGAATACCAAGGCAAGGCAATCATCATTATGGAAATTGTCTAATAGGAATGTCCAAAACAGATTATAAAGGGCAACATTTTCAGAATAGATTAAATGGAAATACAGTTTAAAACGGCGTAATTTCGCCAGGAAAGTGAAATTCAGCCTACCCAGTCCATTAATGAAACTTTTAACACTTTCCCATTTATTAAACCCAAATATAAGACGATACACAGAATTCCAGCATACATTTAATTCATTAGATTGTCTTGCTGACAAAGTCAAGGCAGGGAGAGCATAGGTCAAAAGGGGCAAGGAGTAGGTCTCTTGTAAGTGGAGATGTAAAATTTCATCTAAATTGGAGGCATGAGATGCAATACAATTACATGCCCGGTAGAACGATCGCTTCAAAGGATCAATGTCAAACATTACATTTCTACGGCCACCCATAAAATGTACACCCAAATACTTAAGGGAGTCAACCCAGGAGATTGAGTTATCACCCAAAGACATCATGTCAATTGACTTGGAGCACCCTTTACCAAATTGTATGCAGTGAGACTTAGAACAGTTAAACTTAAGCAAAAGGGCACTGCTGGTGCTGTAGCAAACATTCAGCATGACTTGGAGACCATTTACTGAAGGGGAAAGTAAAATAATGTCATCAGCATATAGAAAACAACCATAGAAGTGATTCTTAATATGACAACCCATGTCAGTGCGCCTCAAATTGAAAACAAATACATGCATCAAAAGATTAAATAGTGCAGGGGACAAAGTGCTGCCCTGTATAACACCACTGCCAACATGAAACTGAGAGGAAAAACTACCATTCCATCTAGCCGTAACAAAAAACTTACCATACCAATTGCAATTAATGTCAACAATGGGTACAGGTATATTGTAATTAAGTAATTCCTTAAATAATTTATAATGATTCACACTATCAAAGGCTTTTCTGAGATCCAACGCAGCAGCATACACACAACTACCTCTAGAGTTGAAATAGTTAATGGATGACTTCAAGGCAAAAATAGCATCAGTGCAACCCAGCCCAGGCTTGAAGCCAAACTGCAAGTCATCAATCGGCAAATACGTTTGACATACATGTATATTAAGCAGCAAAGATTCAAAGAGCTTAGAAATTACAGGAATCAAAGTAATGGGTCTGTAATTCTCAGTATCATTCAGATTCCCTGGTTTATCTTTAATTAAAGGTACTATAATTCCAGCGCCAAAGCTGTCAGGTACAAATCCATGGGTAAATATGCTTGAAAACAATAACTTAAGATGAACAATAAGGCTAGGATGGGCATACAACAAGTGCTCTGCCGATAGATCGTCTGGACCACAAGCCTTCCCAGTATGCAAGGCTTTAACACAGCTGCTTATTTCTTCCACCGAAACATCAGGATTAGAAAAGAGTTGTGTGCGCTGAGCATGATTACGTGCCTTTTCAAAGTCATGTACAGCCTCTGCGTTCTGGTCAGACATATGGAAGTTCTTACTAAACTGAGTGGCAAATTTATTTGCAACATCCAAGTTAGAACAGCAACCAGGAAAATTAATCGGCGAATTGATATTTTTTCTAAATTTTTTATGCCAAGCTTTCCAAAACTCATCTGGTCTTTGATTGAGGAAGTTGGACACAATCGCATCGTCATATTATATTTCAGTTTGCACCTAGCTTTAATCGCATGTAGATACCCAGATGAAGGGCGTCCAGCACTTGACCAAACATTATGCCAGAAGCAAGAATCAGCTTTAAGACGATCAAGCTCATCATTCCAGAAGGGTTTCAGCAAACCCGACTTAGTTCTAAAGACAGAAAGGTCAGCCGCACTATGGAGAGCATGAACAATAGCACCATAATAACTACTGATAACCTGTCGATGATGTTCATTGCTACAGGACTTTGAACATTCAAAACATAAGGGAGGGTTAATTAGCTCCAGCTTCTGTTTTGTGGCCATGTAGTACTTTGGCAAGTCAGACTTGTCCCATCTCCATGACCAAGATATTGGAGCGTTACTTACTCGACCCAAACCTTCACAATGACCAACTAACTCAGAAGAAAGACCATTGGTAGACAGACTCTTAAAAAGGAAACTACCCACAAGAGGCCTATGATCACTAAGGTTAGCACAAGAGTCAACAATGGAAATGTCCTGCACAGCGGGACGTAAAGAACTCGTTACAAAGAAATGGTCAATAAACGACGACTGATTAAGACTACTATTAAAATAGGTAACTCTGTCAACAGAACTGCACAAATCATCGCAATGGGATAAGGTGTAACTTTGAAAAACATTATGACAAACAATAAAGCCTATATGGCTATCATTACAAACAAAATTCATGTCACCAGCAATGATAATATCATCCCCAGGATTAGCAACGCTTTCAATATATATATAGCCAAGGCAACGACATAAATCATTAGTATATTCAGCACTGGATTCAAAACATGGAAAATAAACATTAAACAATTTAATACTATGAATCTCATCAATTTGCAATGACATCTAAAGAACACGACTATCCAAATCGCTACCAATAATTCGGACCCTATCACGAATATCTTTACGCCACAAGAAGGCCACGCCACCAAAAGGTCTACCAACATAAATACCGGTACTAAGCCTGTTGGCCATGGCAGAAACACCATATGCTAAAAAATCTGGGTGAATATCATTAAGAAGATGCAGGTTCTTAGGAGTCAGCCAGTGTTCTTGTACAGCAATGATAAAAGTGTTCGTATCATTACATAAATCAGTTAAAAGGCAACGTCCAGAATTAAAACCTCTTAAATTATAAGATACTACATTGATACAAGAATCAATGTAAGAGCTGTTACTTGGTGGATCCATTGTTGCTGTAAAAACCCAGTCTCTCAAATCAGCACCTTCAGGCCAGTTGGCCTCATCGTAGAACAGATCACGATATTCTTCGCTGCATGAGACTCTGAATGCAGCAGATTTGAAAATACGACCATCCTTTGCTTCAAGTTTCCGACATGTGACATCCAGAATCCCAACTTCATTCAGGTAGTCCCTCAACTCTTGCTCCGTGGTCGAACGTTCCAGACGGCCGACAAAACAAGTAAGAGCCCGTGGAACTACTTTAATCTTCCCGTTTGCCGGTCGCTTGCCACGTTTCACGGTCAGCAGGCCTCGAAGAGGATGAACACGCTGTTGAATCGCAGAACAACTCTGGGAGGAAGCTGGTCGTGAAGCAACTCCCGCCCAGCTACGCCCGGCCACTGGGAAGGAAGATTCAACAGACATATCCCCAACAGAAGCACCAAAACCTCCCGGCAACGAAGGAGCTTCATCTTTCGTGACAGGTAAGGCACATGACACGGATTCAATAGAGGTCACAGACGCATAAGAACCGTTAACCTTCTGTTCGTCGAACTTCTTCGAAAGGGCGGCTACCTGGTCGCGGAGCTCAAAGACAAGGGCCGTCAGCTTCAAGACATCACCATCATGCCGCGATCTGTATCAGCTGCCACAAATTGTGGAATCTTTGCCTTGTTGTTTTGTATTTTCGTTTATTCAAAACTGGCTGTCATAACGCAGCCAACGACAAAAGTGCGTAACTTATTGTTATTATAAAGGAGCTAAGACTAATTATAGATATGGGTAATGTTTCCTTGTACGCAAATGTACGCTTCTTGATGTTAACATCAAGAAGCGTAAAAAGGGTCAAAATGTCCTCCACCTTTGAGCGAAGACGATGCTCACCTTTACGGTCTGTGTATTTCGGCACATACGACGCATTCAAGGACACAGCAAAGTAAAAAATCAGCTTCTTCGCCGCTAAAATCTCATCTAACGAGTACAAGTTTCCAAGAATTGCAGCTAAATCGGTTCTGGACACTTTATGAAATCTACTGTTTAGAAAACAAAGTAAATCACTGAGGACCAGCGACTGACTAGTCGCCATTTTTTGGGTGCGTTCAATAAAATAATAAAACCCCTTATATATCTTTTTGACAGAAGGATTGATTTTACTAAATTCCAGCTGATTTTTTATAAATATTTAGCCTATCTGCAGTATGGTTTGCTTGTCTCGTATTCTGCTGCAGATTCTCACTATCTCTGTTGCCCATCTCTTATTCATTAGAATGCCCATATTCGCACATGAACCTTTTTGCTAATCAGAATCAAATCTTCACTGCAAATATATGAATTGAATAAACACGAGTAATACGTGGTTCTTCTAACTAGACTCAAAATCAAACAGTTTATGCTAATGCCACTGACATCGCTCTTGCGGCTTCAAAATGGGAAGCGTTAACGATTTAAAGACAAATATATTATTTCTTCACCCAAAGAATATTCATTTTAGATCGACATTTGATATTAGGCCCCTATTCTCAATTTGCGTAAGCAGCAATTCTACTTTTCTTTATTTTAGCACATTGTATTGTATTGTATTTAAGGATTTGTAAAGCGTCTATTGTAGGTTGAACCGCTCAGAAGCGCTCCCAGTGCGCGAGACCCGGCGAAAAGAAGCAGGTTTTGAGAAAAGAGAAGGAAGAAGAAAGAGTACCAGATAGAATTTTAGAGCGAACAGAATGAGAAAGGCATTCCAAAGAGAGGGACCAATTGCAGCAAAGGAACGAGACAGTTCTACAAAGGGGAACCAGGAGGTCAAGTCTATTGGAGGAACGAAGTGTACGGTGGGAGGAATCTGAATGAGGCCGATGTATAGCGTCAACCAGATATTTCGGGGCAAGACCCCTCTGAGCCTTGAAGATAGGGTGATGACTGGCATTAAAAATGCATTTGAAGATCAGGGCGATGATAGGTATTAAACATGCATTTTAAAGCTATCATGTTTCAATAAGAAAAAATATTTTATTAAACCTTTTGGTTTTCCACTAAATTTGTCATCATGACAACGAGATGAACGTGCTTCTCAATAATCATCCTCCAGAAATCCTCTGTTGTTCCTTCGCGAGGCCCTGCACATTTTAGTACGAAAAATGAAAACAACACTTCAACTCCCATTAAGTCAGTAAGCATGCTTCTACAAAACTGCCGTGCCACTTTAAGGAAACTCCATGAGTGGATGATATTTAAAAAATTCAAACTATAAACCCCGGGCATTGCCATCACCTAAATTGCTCTATAAGGAATGCTACGAGCTGGTGTGACATTCTGGTTGAAACTGCCCAACATCAAAGAGTTTAAGAACACATTTAGCCGGAATACTGTTCTTCAGAAAAAACGTAAGTATTCTGTGCGTTCTATTTTATGGCGTTATATTGCTTAATTGAATTTAAAAGGATTATAGCTCATATTTATTTAATGCCAAGTTCAGAGGAAGCACACAATCAATAAGCTTAAGGAATCTTCTATGACTAGTACTTATAAAAACATGCAGTGCAAAGGACTCAGCGAATTGCTTGCGGACAATTTTTCTAGAGGGATTGCATTTTTCTGGATTAACTTCCTAAAATGTCCAGCAACAAAATGTTTCCAGGATTCAGAGTAAAATCATCGCAGCTAGAGAGCGTCTTCGAAAGTTATTAAGAGAAATGTAAATAATCTATTCTTAAAATGAGATTTCCGCATCACGTAGATAAATAAATAAATTTCTTATAGAATGATAATGAAAAGGGTCGTAGCTTTATTTTAATAGAATGTCAACATATTACCTCAATTATAGTGAACAATGGGGTGCATGAAATTAGGACGACAAAGTAGAAAGCTGAGCCTACCTTGTGTTGCAATGAAGTTGGTCGCATTGTTGTAACCCTACAACACATAAGACAATAGAACATGTCAATGCCGACAATAAGTACATAATTTAAGCGAAGGCGTTTCTACTATTACGATTGCAAAATGTTGAAGGTAGTGTGACAACAACTAGAAACTAGAACTAGAAACATTTGATTATGAGACTAAATCATGGATTTAAAAAATTCAGCCTGCGGACCACTTCTCAACCACGCGCCGACGATATTTTTCTGTCCGGCGGAGCCTTGCCTAAACCCTACACAATTTGAGAAAAAAGTTTAAATTTGTCATATTTAAAGACTTGAAGCGTTTTATGATATGTTCGTGAGTGATAATGAAGATCAAAATTAAGATTTTTAAAGCAAGCCTAATTTAACTGTTACTATTTGTGTGCTAAAAAATACACCATTCAAGGTTTAGTTTGCAAAAAGTTACTGGGCACGGGCTCACCGAGTCCCCTCCCAGATCCCTACCCCAGTTTGCTCAGGTGCTTGCTGGAAAACATTGCCATGGTCCGCCATTTAAACAGGTTATACACCTCTGGACTAAATCAGTCAATGTTGTCGAAATAACATAAATGTTCTGTTTTGACATTTTTGGCCTGAAAAACATTTCCCATGTTCAACATAATTATGTTACATATAAAAATTGCCTGCTATATAACACGAAACATTCAAGGTACAGCAACATTGTCCAATCAATACCTGAATGTAGCTGGCATTGATGTATTGAGAAGTGTCGTCGTCATTTTTCATTGACAGAATTACTCGGTTAGTCTCGTCTAAAAATAGTAGGAAAGTAAGAAAATTAAAAAAACCGTGTTCATGGGTAGTAAGACGACCAAATCACAGTTAAAAACCGGAAAGCAATTAATGAATATAGCCTAATTAGATGTAGTAGGCCTATAGTGCAGTTCATTGTAAAGTAACGCAGTGTATTAGAGCATTCACTTATTCGATTTTAAACGTAAAGAGCTCAAGCAGACTTCCTCGGCTAATATTCTTCAAATCCACTCAGTTTTGCAGAAAAAATACAGGTTAAACGTCTTGCCGTGGTTCTTGATATTTCGGCTTTGGATTCTACTATATTGATAGTGGTAACTGTTGAATGTTGATGAATAGGTGCAACTAAGCAGAGAAACTGATCGTTGCCTTTCATTTGTGTTTTAATACTTTAATCTAAATGCTCCAATGTATATAATTTTCTCAAAGCATGTTTTGGATTTTGCAGATGTAGTCATAATGAATTACATGGAATTATATTAACGAATCGGTTCTTCTTTTTGACTTCAGTCATTTTTCCAAGTGCACAGAAATCCTTTGGTTTCAAATCCACACTCTGTAAAACAAGATGCACAAGGAAGGTTATTCTCAGTTATTAACAGCATAGCAAAATTGCTTTTTCATTAATTTATTGCGAAAATCTATATAGCGCCACTTCAAGGAGCTTAGGCCTATTCACTTTCGCATCGGAAATTCTCTGCGGTCAATGATTAGGCCTAAACAAATTCCGGGGTATGCAAAATTGTGCAACGGTTGCACCTAACTCAAGTGAAAACAATAGTAACAGTACTGTTGACATCCATTAGGGGAGACCGGGGCAGGAGAGGCATGGTGGGTAAGAGTGGCACCCCATACTGGCTAGAAAACGGCCACCAGCGTAGAATCTTTACCTTGCGTTTTAATAAGCGAGTTTGATGCGATACACGATGGAAAACTATATTCTGCAGAAGAGCTATTGCAACTATTTTTTTTTCAATTTTTAAGATTTTCGCCCAATTTGAGTTTTTTAAAGGCGATCTTTGATCAGCCACTACTTTCTAGTACAAGGTAAGGCATAGTTTATATTGTGCTATTTATAAGATTTAAATATGCTTCTTTTTAATGACACATTATCGCACGTCGCATCTTAATCCTTTCATAATGAAAAGAATCGCTAAGGCGAAGCATAGCTATGGAGCATAAGTGGCACACTATCTGCCGCTTTTGCCCCAGGCCATGCCACTTTTGCCTCTGAACATGGGGCAAGAGTTGCACTTTTGACATTTACCTTCCCCAATAGCCAATGTGTCAGAGCTGGACATCCGTCCTTATCCGCACACAGAGAACGAGAAGCAGAGGGCAAACCCGGCAAACGCAAAGCGAAAAGCTCGTGCGTCCTAACGAGTACGCCTTACAAAATAATTCTAGAGGATAAGAAGCAATATGTTAAGAGACTGCTCATGAAGAAACTTAATCTGCAAGAGAATGGTAAGAACCAGAAGTAGAGGAGCCAGAAGCAGGAAAAACAGAACCACCACCAGCAGCAGCAAATGCAGAAGCAGAAACAGATGCAGCAGAAACAGAAGCAGAACCAGCATAAGAAGAAACAGAAGCAGAACCAGCAAGAGAAGAAATACAAAGCAGAGAGTGTCACCAATTTCTACTGTATTTATTGCAGAGAGCTTTACAGCGACCCACCCGAAGAAACTTAGATTCAATGCTTAGCATGCAAGTACTGGTGCCATGAAAGATGCACCCATATTGAGCCCGGCGACAAGCAATTTAAATGTGATAACTGTCATTAAGCACCATTCTTTTTTCTTGTTTAAGATTAGAAAAACGACTGACAGTTTTAATACACTTTTCGTTACTGTTGTTAACTGTCAAATAAATAGTTAAGATAGCCTAGCTACCGTAGGTCATGCCTCCATGTCAAACTTGCCCCAGTATATGCCACTTTTGCCCTAAGTGTTGGGGCAAGAGTGTCAAAATAATCTATTTGTAATTTGCACGTTTTGCAAAATATTTCACCATATAATTATAGTCAATTTTAAACGTTTTTCTGTTAGCCTTATGAGTTGCCAACATGCCTATGAAAAATTGTGGCATTATTCATTTCATTTCATTCATTTAAGATATTTATATAGCGCCTTTGCAAGATTTCTACTCAGAGGCGCTCCCGACTACAGCGCGGACACTGAATCGGAGTTTCACGCCGAAGCGCATGAGCAATTGCGAGTGAAGGACTTGCCCAGGGTCCCTACGCGGCAACTTGAGGTGGATTTCGAACCCGCAACCCTGCGGTTGCAAGGCACCGAATATACCCCGGCTTGAGGTGGATTCGAACAACGTTTTTCTGTTAGCCTTATGAGTTGCCAACATGCCTATGAAAAATTGTGGCATTATGTAATATATTTTCGGAAATATAACATATTTTCTAAAAAGGTGCCTCTCTTGCCCCAGTCTCCCCTACATAATTATTGTTATAAATTATTGACTTATTTAGCGCTGACGTTTAGTGCAAATGGAACCAACCCACTGTGCAGCAGAACCAGGCCGTAATGGATCAATGCCTAGAAGATGAATCCACTTAGACAGAGATACCCCAAGGGAATATATGCGATATCTACCATAGACTTATCTGGTTCCAATTCGGAACAAGCATAAAACAGTATCTCTCTGAAACGCCGAAACACTCTCTTGTGAATCGTGGACAACATACGATTTTGCATACTAGAGATTATTGTGTGTTCGTATTATACTGCTATTTAAGAACCACTTGTTTCATATCTGGTGTCTACAGGTGGATCGTCTAACAACCTTATTTGCATCTATCTTAGACCTGTTTTAGTGATAATTTGCATCTGCTGCTGACTGTTGCTCAGTGCATTGTAGGCATAGCTTAACCCTGACCTGGAATTCCTGTTTCATGCTCTCAAGATCGGATAGCTTGTTGTGCAGTGTGTTCAATGCTTTGCCTGTCGTAAACCCAATTTCTTCTCCATAAAGGCTGAATGTCCGATCTTGGAGCAGAATTTCTAAAACCATTTTAACAAACCCATTGAAGAACAGAACTGCAATCATTATGTTACATGAAATTCAAAATGTTAATAATTCGCATCCATCTGATTGTTGTAATTTTTATTTGTTAGTAGCGACGATAAACTGACTAATTCAGTCATTCAGAGCACATATTACGCCTTCATAATCGTTTTCTTGAATATAGCCCTAATTTTAAACAAATAATTTAACAGAATGCTTAAATGCGACGAATTACCCTGTGATGAGCTGGGTAACTCTTCCAACCGGTTAGCCAACTTTTCAGGTCGTCTTCGTCTGTAAAATATAATGCGTTTTAATTTATAGATAATTTTTTAACCAGTTTGGGCAATAGTAAAAGGCCAACGGATGAACCGAAATGTTCTTTATATGTGATAGCCATTTGCTCATACAAACTGAATATAGCATATTAAATAATATGCATGCTCTAATATACCATAGGTTAGTTTGATTCAATGCAGCTTGCTGGCAATACAGTGTGGTGTGAAAAGCTTTTAGACAGGTTTCCAATAATGTATCCTTACAAGCATCATTATGTATATTATAATTATTATTACTAAAGCAGAAATAAATTCTGCAACCGCACGAAGCAGGTTTTTTGCTGTAGGCGATGCAACGCGTAGATTATGTATGTTAAGAAGTATTGAGGAGATGGAAGCGACGTGGAGGGAGGGGAGGTGGCGCTTCTATCGCATGAATTTTGAAGGTCATTTCAACCGTCTTCGGACGGGCAAACGTCTAGTATAACATATTGCAATCTATAGATAACTTTCTAACAAATTTCGGTTACAGTTAAGGGCCTAATAAACCAAACTGTTCTGATGTAATATGATAGTCATCAGATGATACGCACTGCGTATTGCAAATTAAATACCTCTTTGCTTTAATAATAGGTTGCTTTGATTCAGTACAGCTTGCCCGCTATATGTTGCGGTCAAAGGAACTAATAGCTAGTTTTCCAATAATGTTCCCTAAAAGCATCATAGGTATCAATGCATCGAATCAGAAATAAATTCTAGCCTACAACAGCACTGTTCTTATGTAATATGTTGGAGTCGATGTAACGTGAAGGCGACTTATGTTAAGAAGCACTGTAGGCCTACGCGTTAGGGTAAAGATCAACACATTCTGAAAGGCTCTGAAGAGAGTAGTTTCCTGAACGCTCGTGTTATTCAATGCATTCGTGTTAAACGGAAATAATTACCTGTAGAGAAAAAGCACAAGTAGCACAATGACAACAATCAGAGCCAAGCCAAGAATAGAACCAACCACTGCTCCAGCAACTGTCCCAGCATTGAATGCTATATGTGACAAAATACACAACAGCTAGAGCATAGTAACCAAACCTTAAAACATTAGATCGATATATTATAAGGTTTAGCCTAAAGGAGTAGGCTATTTAGATTTTCAACATTTTTGCATTTTCAACTTTTTGCAACATTAATAGTAGTTCACATGCTACATATATTTAATGTAAGTTAACATTACTAATTTTATAACAACGGCATACTCACACTGATCGTTTCGCTCGTCACACATTTTATACATGTACCGGTGGGTTAATTGATCATCAAAAGCAATTATATTTTCACTATTATTGTTATAGTTTGCTTACTTATGTTTGATTTCTATTGCTTGTACTGCAGTTAAAATTCATCTTTAGAATAGCCATGTTTAAATTATTTTATAAAATGATAATGCTAGTTTAGTAGCCTACTATAGATGGTCAGACATGATAAGTTCATCCTCCTACCTTTACACACTGAATTGCTGCGTGTGAACCCTGGCATGCAATTGCATTCAAAACTCCCTTTGGTGTTAGAGCAAATAGTTGAATTGCCACATTGTGAAGAGATGCATTCGTCTACGTCTAAAGCAAACCGTAATTATTAACAAACTGTCTATTCATTCATGAAATATCCAAGAAACATTTACCGTTATAGGCCTATAGATAGAGTGTAACATTAATGAGATATCTTAAAACATTGCTACACTGTAACCGGTTGCGGTTTGTCAACCGGATTGTTGAATAAACGAAAATATTATTATATACACTGCGAAAATTAGAACTTGCATGAAGTTTCCACTGTCATGGATGCGCAGGACTCATCAATCATCATGGGGTTAACAGTAAATTTTTCATTGTATTACTTTTGCTAAGTGTGAACTGGTATTCCGATAGTCGAAGTATAACGCATAGAAAGCTCTCATTGTCACGAAACAGAAACGAGCAAGTTATAGTATAAACTTATAAATATTTTATTGTGCAACAACATCAATTTTATCAGCACAGTCATGTCATATAACTTCGATGGTTACCTTCACAGCTGTCATTTATCCTTTTAAATCCTTTCTTACAATCACAAAAGAAACTTCCAATTGTATTGTTGCATTCTTCTGTTGCATCTGAGCAATTGTGGATCTTTAAGTCACACTCGTCGACGTCTGCAAAGAATATATTTGACAGTAGGGCCTATAGGAATCCTATTCTCAATATAAATATTATCGTTCAACGTAAGAGGTATTTAATGTGTATAGGGACCTACAGTAATTGTCCTACAACTATCTTATTATTTTTAATCTTCGTTGTGTCGTAAGGTATTAGTTAGTTTGCGTCGCGACATTTCAGCTTATCCTCGATTCCTCATATTTAAGCAAATCAGCACAGAATTGCTCCTGAATATCTTTAGGGATCTCCTCTCTCTCTGCATTTTCTCATCGACCTCTCCGCTACTTGGACAGGCATAGGCTACTCTCTTTGTTCCACGAGTTAGGAGTATGTTCGGTGCCTTGCAGCCGGAGGGTTGCGGGTTCGAATCCACCTCAAGCCGCCGCGTAGGGACCCTGGGCAAGTCCTTCACTCGCAATTGCTCATGCGCTTCGGCGTGAAACTCCGATTCAGTGTCCGCGCTGTAGTCGGGAGCGCCTCTGAGTAGAAATCTTGAAGGGGCTCTATAACAAGTGCTCATACATACATACATACATACATACATACATACATACATACATACATACATACATACATACATACATACATACTATTGCCCACACTAAAACAGTTTACTAGCTTATATTTTAGTTCCGCTGTATGCAGTCTCAATTTGGTGTGATTCATCTTTAGCATAATACTGTTTACATTTTATATTATAATAGTGGGGTCCCGTAGCTGAAAAATAATTCACATCTGGCAACCAATGCGCCCTTTTGGTTCCAGATAGTACATCGGTAGACGAGTCCAAAAAGCCCGGGACACAAATTTTTACGGCCCTCTAGCGGTTGTGGCAGCCATTTTTCAAAATGGCCGACCAAAATACATATGGTTCAATATCTCAGATTCTCTTTCACTTAGAATCGTGATTTTGGTGTCTAAACATACATATTTAGGGACAGGGATTCCAATGGCACTAATTGCAAACACTTATCTACACGAAATTGGCGGCCATTTTCCAAGATGGCCGACGGGAATTGAACTTTGTCAATATCTCAGCTTCTACTTCACTTAGAATCATGATCTTGGTGTCCAAACATACATATTTATGGACAAGGATTCCAATGGAACTAATTGCAAACACTTATGTACACGAAATTGGCGGCCATTTTCCAAAATGGCCGACCGAAATAAAACTTTGTCAATATCTCAGCTTCTCCTTCACTTAGAATCGTGATCTTGGTGTCTAAATATACATATTTAGGGGCAAGGATTCCAATGGAACTAATTACAAACACTTAAATATATTTACACGAAATTGACGGCCATTTTTCAAAATGGCCGACCGAAATGAAACTTTTATTCATATCTGAGCTTCTAGTTCACTTATGATCGTGATCTTGGTGTCTAAACATAGATATTTATGGACAAGGATTCCAATGGAACTAATTGCAAACACTTATGAACACGAAATTTGCGGCCATTTTCCGAAATGGCCGACCGAAATTAAACTTTTATTCATATCTCAGCTTCTAGTTCACTTATGATCGTGATCTTCGTGTCTAAATATACATATTTGTGGACAAGGATTCCAATGGAACTAATTGCAAACACTTATCTGCACGAAATTGGCAGCCATTTTCCTAAATGGCCGACCGAAATGAAACTTTTGTCCATATCTCAGCGTGTAGCTCACTCATAATCGTGATCGTGGTGTCTAAACATACATAATTAGGGGCACGGATTACAATAGAACGAATTGCAAACACTTATCTACACGAAATTTGCAGCCAGGGACATCATTTAGGGGAAGGTGGGATCTCCGCTTCTTTGAAAATCAACTGTGATATAGGCTCATGGCGCGTCAACTATAAGGATAGTATAATTCAAGCTATTTCATGTACATTGTTTCAATTAGTTCCATTGGAATCCTTGTCCATAAATATGTATGTTTGGACACCAAGATCATGATTCTAAGTGAAGTAGAAGCTGAGATATTGACAAAGTTCAATTCCCGTCGGCCATCTTGGAAAATGGCCGCCAATTTCGTGTAGATAAGTGTTTGCAATTAGTGCCATTGGAATCCCTGTCCCTAAATATGTATGTTTAGACACCAAAATCACGATTCTAAGTGAAAGAGAATCTGAGATATTGAACCATATGTATTTTGGTCGGCCATTTTGAAAAATGGCTGCCACAACCGCTAGAGGGCCGTAAAAATTTGTGTCCCGGGCTTTTTGGACTCGTCTACCGATGTACTATCTGGAACCAAAAGGGCGCATTGGTTGCCAGGTGTGAAATGTTTGGTCAATATTGGCAGCTACGGGACCCCACTATAATGTTTAGTTTGCAATTATGCACTCTTAAATTTGCAAAGTTAAATCAGCCGAATCCGCAGGCAACACAGCTAAGATTCATAGCTAAAAATTAGCTTACTAAGCCTTGAGCTGATCCACGTAATTTTGCGTAGTTATCAGAATGTACGTGATTTGCCTTAAATATCAAGCTGATTCTCCTATGCACGCTGTAGGTGGGTCAACTACGCATGCTTAGTTGGATCTCGTAATTAGCGTTGTAGCGGGAGCTCTGGCTGCCTATGTAGGGTAACTACGCATGCTTAGCTGGATCTCGTAATTAGCGTTGTAGCGGGGGCTCTGGCTGCCTATGTAGGGTAGCTATGCAAGCGTATAGTAATGTTGGCTTTTCATTATGCCTTGTTGCTTCTATGATCGCCTGGAGGCTAGATGCTTTGTTGTTGTTGTTGTTGCTGTTGTTGTTGCGTGTGTTGCTGTTGTCTTAGTTGTTGTTACTGCTGATGTGACGGTTTCCGTTCCAGTTATTGTGTGGTTGTAGTCGCAGTGTAAGTAGTAGTAGTTGTTGTTGCGTTGGTCACCCGTGGCCATACGGCCGAAGCTACTACTTCTGTTGGCATTTCTCGATCTTGAGCTGTAGTCGTTGTTGCGTTGATGATTCGCTGGTGGTCCATTGTTGAGTTGGAGGCGACGTGTAATGTGGCCTCCCTTGTTGTAGTCGTTGTTGTAGTTGTTTTGGTGAGAGTTGTTGTAGAATCGCTGTCGTCGTTGGCTGTTAATGGCTAGATTCGTATCCATAGACCTAGACTATTCCAGGCGCTGCTGATGTTAGACATAAGGGATAGGTATAATTCAGAAAAGGCTCTGGTTTTGAAACAAACTAGAGACTTTTCAAATTTTATTGTCGAGCATTCGACCTTTCGTCTACTCGACTTCGTCTGGAATGATGTGTCTAACAGTCTAACAACGCGATTTGATAGAGTTCAGTATTACAATTACATCGTGTATATAAATATATATAATCTTACGCCTACATCAGCGTTATATACATGAGTTCAACAAGCACATTATATATCTAAATATACGTCCTTATATATACATCACACAGTGGTCATCCTCTACAGATTGCCAGATGTTTAAGTGATTAGGGTGTTAATTGCCTCGTGGACGGTCGACCGGGGTTTGAAAATCGTGCAGCCTATTCCTTGATAGCCAATAGCCAATCAACTGTGTCCAAATCAGATGCAGATAACTGATGTCTGGCTATGTGGCGTTGTTAATGCAGCAAAGCCTCTTGGCGGGGCTTAATGGATGCCGATCATTGCTGCTAGCCAGCTAACTTGCATAGCTGATTATGTATACCTAAGTTGCGATGCTATTTCAACTAAGGGTCATAGCCTGCATAAGTATTTGGATAAGGTATAAAGACAAACGCTTTGTGAAGACACGTTAGCGCATAGTCATTTTGAGAATGCCTAGCCTCTATGCATTCTTAGCAGAATTACCAAAGCGCAAGTTACCTCTTTCAGCTAAAGTTTGCTGACTAAACTAAATTTTCTCTTGCAAAAGCAATTTTGCATAGTTCCATGAAGTTTATCATGACAACTAAGAAAAGCATAGCCGAGAAAACTCTGCAATTTTAAGAGTGTGGATAGTTGGACATGACTAGTTCATCGACCTACCTTTGCATTCTGAATTGCTGCGTGTGAACCCTGGCATGCAATTGCATTCAAAACTCCCTTGGTTGTTAGAACAAATCGCTGAATCGCCACACCGTGAAAGGATGCATTCGTCTACGTCTGGATCGAAACATATGAACAAACTGTCTATTCATCCACGACAAGAAATATGTTATCACTATAGATACAGTAAAATCAAAGAGATGAATGAAGAACATTGATACACTGCAAAATAAAGAACTAGCACAAAGTTCCATTATCATAGATGTGCTGCATGGTTTATCTATGTCCTACAGTGAATTTCTCATTGTATGATTTTTGCTAAGTATCGTATCGTATCGTATCTAAAAATTTGTAGCGCGCCTCTCGCAGCATAAACTATTCAGGGGGCTTTCCACGAGAAGGCCCCTGGGGAAAGAAACGCCTTAAGAGAGCGAGAGGATGCGTGATAAATCCCAGACAAGAGCTTAGCCCATAGAAGAGGTGGGAGGCCATTCCAAGTGGAGGAATCTGAGACAGCCAATGCCCGGCATTGAGCCAAGGCAGACCTGACACGAGGGACAAAGAGATCCAGACGGTCAGTAGAGCGCAAAGGGCGAGCAGATGTTGCAAAGAGAGGTTTACGCATAAAATCCGAGAGATATTTTGGTGCAAAGCCAAGTTGAGATTGGGAGACCAAGAGGAGGATCTTATAATGGATACGTGAGATGATTGGGAGCCAGAGTAGCACTTCAGCCATATAAGTGGAAATATGGGAAAACCGAGGAAGGCATGCTATAAGCCAATCAGCAGCGTTTAAGACTGACTGGAGGGGGAGTGGCAACTTGGAGACCAATGAGAGTTGATCAGCTGGTGATGCACCAATGCTTTGCATCATCCGCATAGAGGTCACCAATCGCAGTGTGTTTTGCGAATACTAGGGGGATGTTAGCCGTGTAAACTTTGTAAAGGATATAGAGGATTGGTCCGAGCACTGATGCCTGAGGTACGCCAAATCTAACCCTCACCCACTGGGATCTGGAGTCACCAATGACAACCATCTGAAAGCGGTCTGAGAGGTACGATTTAAACCAAAGAAGTGGGATATCGGATATGGCACATGATAGCTGCAAACGTTGGAGCAGGATCTCGCGGTCGACCATGTCAAAGGCTGAGGAAACGTCAAATAGGTTTATCTATGCCAGAAGTGAGAGATGACCTTTGTCAATGGCCATATATATGTTGGACAAGAGAGATAAAAGAGCAGTTTCAGTAGAATGGTGGCCTCTGTACCCAGATTGCGTCTGAGGCAGAAGGCCCGCTTGCTCGAGGTACGGAAGGAACTGGAGGGAGACAAGTCTCTCAAGGGTTGTAGAAAGAAAAGAGAGATATAGGCCGGTAATTCTGACAAGTATGTGGATTACGGTGGCCCAAAATAACAAAAGTTGGAAATGTTTAGCTCCACAAGGCTGCCCTTGTTACACATGAAAAGATAACACTGATGCACAAATTTGGACAGATTGAACTATGTTTAGAGCGCAAAGCCTTTTGCACATGTTACATTATAGAGGTTTACGCGTAAAAGACATGTAGAGATCATTTTGAATAGCAAGGCCAAGTTACTATTTTGAACGTTGAACAGCCTAATAAAATATATACCGCAGTGTTACTGCTTAGCCAGAGTAGCATTAAATGCATATAAGTGGAAAATGCAATATAATTTTTTACTAGGAAGGCATGCTAGTTTTCCAATCTGCATAAATAACCGTGATGGAGGGGGAGTGGCAACTTGGAAACCAATGAGATTTCATTCAGCTGGTGATGAAAAGAAATCATTGTGTGATGACTGGATAGAGTTCACCAATCGCAGTGTGTTTTGCGAATACATCCTTAGTTACGTGACAGAATTAACCAATTTCAACAAGGATTGGTCCGAGATCTGATCATTTTTCTTCGATTTTTATTACCCTTTGTTTCTTATGACCTTGAAATTACCTTGAACGACCCTGAAAGCGGTCTTAGTATTTATATTTTAACCAAAATGTAGCTCTCATCGAGATAAATAAACAGTGATAAGTTCATCGTTGGAATTGGACTCTCTCGGTATTTGTTGTCAAAGGAAGAGTAAATCGTCAAATAGGACCAGAAGTTCCAAAACCTTTGTCAATGGCGGTTTTTGCGATTTCTACAAAAAAGTGTCAAAATGGCAGCGACCTCTAAACATGCTCAGTCTTCAATTTTTTCAGGCACATAGTCTTCTTGTCAAGTGGAAGGAACTGGAGGCAGCCTTGTGGAGCAGCATGTTTCAACAAAAATTATATTCCCCGTGTAAGTTTGGGCCACACTAATGTGGATCCAGGTTAGGTTTTCTAGAGTGGGGAATACAATGGATTGTTTTTGCGAAGCCGGAAGGTGGCCCTCAGTAAGGGATCTATTAAATAGATACACATGAAACGGAGCTAAATCGAAGTCTGAATTGGTACCCGAGAGTGAATCATAATATAGGGCCTAGATAGCTGTAATAGTCACGAACAAGTTAGAATATGAAACTTATAAATATCTTAATGTGCAAGAAGATCGATTGTTATGCGACTTCGATGGCTACCTTCGCAACTGCCATTTCGTCTTTGAAATCCGTTCTTGCAGATACATAAGAAACTTCCAATTGTATTGTTACATTCTTCTGCTGCATCTGAGCAATTGTGGATCTTTGAGGCACACTCGTCGACGTCTGCAAAGAAAATATTAATTTATAGTATAGGATTCCTAATCCTAATAGATCGTCCACCGCGAGATGTATTTAATGTGTATACCGCAGGTCTCTTACACCCATCTTATTATTCTTTTTGTCTGCATTATGTCGTAAGGCATCAGTTGCTTTCCATCGCGACAATAAAGCTTATCCTTATATTATTTCAGCAAATCAGTACAGACAGTAATCTGTCGATAGCGCAAGTATGTTCAATCTGAGACAGTCTTCATGCATGTGTGTTCATGTCTGCAATAATAGTCATCGATAGTAGGCTACGATAACTGAAGACTTTTTCTAGCATTTAACACACAGTCCAAATACGAGAACTTACTTCTTGATACTGGAATTCCTATTCACGGAAATGGAGCGAGATACATGTGATAGTGCCCAATATGCCTGTTCTTAGAGCGAAAGGATGCAGATTTTTAATGGATGTAGTACCAACGTTAGAATAATGGAAATGTTATACAGTCCGTAGTAAAGAAGGCACTGAAAATGAGAACGACAATAGCCAATAAAGAAAATAATCTTGTTCTGAGAAATTTTCATTCTTAGACTGTTTGATGCCTATCCGGCGACCTCGGAAAGTGGCAGAGTCGGATCCAGAGACAGAAATTTACAATGAAGCTTCACATCCTGAAGCTTCATTGCACGGAACGAGCACTATGGGCAAAGATCATACGGAATGGTTCATATCGAAAGTAGAAGGGGCAAATATTTTGCTTATTCTGGGGGTAGATATACAGCGTCATCTCCCCGCTAAGAATTACCTACGAATCTCCACCCCACACCCTCATGTAACAGTCGCCAAATAGAGGGTAGTGTTATTTCATATATTATTTTATAGATTTATATATTATATGCAGTATGGCGTTGCCCACATCCTCCTTAGGTTTATCATACAGTAGATATCCCAGCTGCATATTCTTCTAATGTCAAAGAGTTTCTTATTGGCGATTCCGTCTTTTATTTGTTAAGATGCAAATTTTAAGAACAATACGCAATAGTTTTGGAAAGAAATATTCATTTACGTCGTAAATTTGCATTAAACCCTCAATATTACAGGAATGCTATTTCCCTATCTTATGCACTGCACAATAGGTCGTTTCACTGTATTATTAAGGCTAGTGAGTTTACCGTTGCATGAGGTTGCGTTGTATTGTTGATATCCCGGCTTGCAGCTACAGTTGTAGCTTCCCATTGTGTTAGTACAGCCCGTTGTTGAAGCATCGCAAACGTTCTGTTCACATTCGTTTATATCTGAAGACATTTGACCATGATACAACAAAGTTTTTTTCGCGTTTCTGGATGACCTTACTATCGCCATTACCACGGCACGACAGCCACCATGCTTTTGCATCAACAATTTGTAGAAATTTGACGAAGAGACAGAGCGTAGTAAAGAAGGCCCTCAAAAAGAGAACGACTATTGCCAGGAAAGAAAGGAATTTTGTGCTGAGAGAAGGTCATTCTCGGGATGTTTGTTCCAGCGACCGCGGAAAGTTTCAGAGTCTGATCCAGAGAAAACTGTAGAGTGGTGGTTTATTTAAGAAGCCGCATATCGTGGAACATTCTTGAACGGAACGAGCACTATTGGCAAAGATCATACGAAATCTTTTATATAGAAAGTAGAAATGGCATTGATTTTGATGACTCTCAGGGTTGAAGAGGGTAGAGTAATCTCTACGTGGGGGATTACGTACGGACCTCCACCGCCATAGGCCTACTTTCACAGTCGCCAGGTAAAGCAAAGTATTATTTCGTGCTGATTTATAGATTTATATGTGATACGTAGTATATTCTTGCGCAGTTTCTTTAGATTTGTCATATAATCAATATTCGATCTTCATCTTCTTCTAACGTCAAAGTGTTCATATTGGGGGTTTCATCTTTTCTCTGGCAAAAATCTAAAAATTTCTAAAATCAGTCAAAATATTATTACGTTGAATTTTAAGAACCAGGCCTATGCTCTATAGATACCTTTGAAACAAGTAATTTACGTTATAAATTACTAAAAGTGGATAAGCTGTGAAATTGATTAGACTTGTGGGTTTACCATGGCAGGTTGTTTCGTTGGATTGTCCATATCCCGGCTTGCAGGTACAGTTGTAGCCTCCTACTGTGTTAATGCAGTCCGTTGTTGAAGCATCGCAAAGGCCGCGTCCACATTCGTCTATATCTAAAGATGTTTGACCATGATACAACATTAATTTTCTTGTTTCTAGACGATTTTACTACCGCCAACTATCTACATAGTTACGACGCAGAAACGGTAAAGTTAGAGTATAAAAATTATAAATATCTTATTATGCAACAATATCGATTTTATCAACACACATTAAACGAACTTCGATGGTTACCTTCGCATCTGTCATTTTGTCTTTGAAATCCTTTCTTGCAGACACAAAAGAAACTTCCGATTGTATTGTTGCATTTTTCTGTTGCATCTGAGCAATTGTGGACATTTAAAGCACACTCGTCGACGTCTGCAAAAAATATATTTCATAGTATAGGGATCAACTTCTATATCTTTCAACGTGATTGGGCCTTCGTCTTATATCGTTAACGCTTCAGATCTTCAGCCGATTCACCCCGAGAATCACATGGTAAAATATGCAGACGACACGTATCTACTAAATGGTTCTTCGATGCGGGGAACGATCAGTCTTGAACTTGCCTCCGTTAAGACCTGGGCATCGCGTAACAATCTCCGACTGAATTCACAAAAATCAAGAGAAGTGATAATATCTAAGGATCCTGAGTGGCCGAGGGGTTGGTAGCCTGCTCGTCACGCCGGCGCCCCGGGTTCGCTTCCCGGTCGGGTCGGTTTATCAGAGATTAATTTCTCGGATCTTTACTGCGGGTGGCTCGGTCGCATTATAAACGTGGAGTACAATACAACACACAATACAACACATCACAATACAACTGGGGCGCGGTGGTTTAGGGGTATGTTCGGTGCCTTGCAGCTGGAGGGTTGCGGGTTCGGATCCACCTCAAAGTCGCCGCGTAGGGACCCTGGGCAAGTCCTTCACTCGCAATTGCTCATGCGCTTCGGAGTGAAACTCCGATTCAGCGTTCGCGCAGTAGTCGGGGGCGCCTCTGAATGGGAAATCTGGTAGAGGCGCTATAACAAGTGTTCAAATACAATACAATACAATCTCGTCGTCGGGATGTAAAAGTCCCAGAGTTGCTGGAGGGACTGGAAAGAGTAACTTCCATTAACATACTTGGAGTTACCCTGAGCTCCGATCTTCGAGTTACTACTCATGTAGACGCCACTCTTGCCTCCTGTGCCGGGTCTCTTCATGCCTTAAGAACGTTAAGGGCACATGGATTACCACCTGAGGCTCTACATGTAGTGACCAGAGCTACTACTGTCTCCAGGATGATGTACGCTGCCCCGGCCTGGTGGGGTTTTACAACCTCCACGGACCGGGCCAGGATTGAGCGTCTTTTGGCAAGGTGCCGCCGATCAGGTTACCTAAGGGAAGACTCGCTAACTGCTGCTGAAATGGTGGACCAGGCTGATGATCGCCTCGTGGCTGCTGTCTCCAGAAACGACTTCCATGTTCTTCGGCCGCTTTTTCCTCCGATTATTGATCGTCATTACAAAATGAGACCACGCCCTCACAACGTTGTGTTGCCCACTAAAGATGATAAACTTTTTATCTCACGAGTCCTGTATAAAAAGCCATCCTCAAACCACTAATGCTGATAAATTACTCATCCCACGTTACTCTCTCAATTAACTTAACAATTCATCAGGTAATAGTTCATAACAATTTGTTGCCTTATTGTTGCTCTAACATTGGCTTCTTGTTATGGTATATGGTACAATCTTGCTTAGCATTCATTCATAACTTTTGTTAAATTGCAATGTACCTGATGGCGGTGTGACTATCAGTTTTTGTTACCAATAAAACCAATATAATAATAGTGAAAGGTATTTAATGTGAATACCGCAGTTGTCTAACTATTTTATTATTTTATATTTGTCTCATTGTGTCATCAGGCATTAGTTCTTCGCGTCATCCCGTCATCCGGTCATGACAGCCGCCTTGTTTTGGTATCGACAAATAACGAGCAGTCCAGAATTTCCATGCAGGTTAATTCTCCCGTGAGCCTTTAGAATTTGACAATAATGATTCAAGCAACACAAATCTGTTGTCAAATATTCGCTGATGTAGTCTTATAAGGCAAAGTATATCGATTATGCTAACTCAGTAGCATGCATCGGCTACCAATTAACGCGCTATTCTTCAAGCAGTTTATCCCTGTGAAGCGAGCGTCACAAGCGTTCACATTAGCTGCCGATAGATAATAGTTGTGCCCTATTTCTGATCCAGCGACAGTAACATTTTACAAGAGCTTTCAATTTTATAAAATTATTGTGATCCTTTGTCTTGAATTTATAATGTTTTAGTTAAGCCTTCTCAATTACTTATACCTCACATAAACTATTTAAAATATCATAAAATAACACCTTGCAAACTAAGCTTGCTCTGTCGTAATGAAATATCAATAGACATCAGACAGCAAAATAATTTACTTAACTCATATCTAAGCTATTAATCTTTAGAACTCACTATTCTGACGTTGTAGATCATCTTGTTTAACAATTTTGATATATCGTTACTTTTGTTGTTTTCTCTTTAGTCCTTCATTTGTGAAGTGAATTTTCTTACGAGCAAAATTAAGTAGACCAATACATGTAGTCTGAACTTGTTCTAATTCTGAGAAAAGCCTTAGAGAATACGAAAAAACCTTCATAACTTATACAGCGTCTATGCAGCAGTTGTAATTTTTATGGCACGAACCTCGACAAATGTCCCAGAAAGCGTTCCTTTGAAATCCTGGTAAACAATGGCAGCGAGTGATTGTTGCAAAATTCAAGTCAGCAGTTGCGCAGGTTTCATTCCGGGAACAACCTCCACCTTCTATCATGCAATCTACAATGACGTTTCAAAATTTATTTAGTAAACAGTGAAAGTAAAGGTGCAAATTTGTTTTCAAATTTTCACTGCAACTGTCACTGTAATTATGGCGACTTATATATATTATAGGCTAAAATCGCCAGAGGCGAACTACTTTTAGGCGCCTTACAGTTTTCAGATCATATAGTAGTAAATAAATAATAAATGCTCAATTTTTGTTCCATAGCGTGAACACATTTGACCTCCTGAATAGACTATAGAAGGCTGTAAAATAGGGTGGAGTAAAAAAAGGCTGGTCTATACATGTCCTGAAATATGTAACGTGATATCTGTCAAGGAATATTCATCCACTGTTTTCATTATGGGCTTCTTCCATCACTGTTTGATAAATATTTCCTTAAGGGTGTAGCCTAGACTGGTCCAAACTTACATGGGGAAATATATTTTTTCAAAATATGCTGCTCCACAAGGCTGCCCCTGTTACACTTGACTAGAAGACTCTGCGTTGAAAAAATTGAAGAGATCTGAGCATGTTTAGAGGTCGCTAGGTTTTGACACTTTTTGTAGAAATTGCAAAAATTGCGCATCTGACGCGTTAATAGCTTCATTATTAATTAAAATAAGCACCCATGAACACCAAGCACCATCTTTCTAAACCATGATCAATATGCCAACTGTATTTAAGTCACTTAAAGAATAATAAGCTTATTTACAAATAAAACACTTATATCAAGTTCTTTCTGATAGATAAACGGTTGTTGGCTTATAACTAATTTTTAAATTTTGCATGCCACCTTTTCATCACAATTCGTTTCATATCCTACAATTGTATTGTTCAATATTGCTCTGTATGCTGCTAATTTAGCGTGATTCGAGTACTTTTTCGTCTGTGAAGCCAGCCTTGAATATGAAATAAGCTTACAGCACATGTTTTTTCACTTTCTGCAATAAAAGCTCGTACGTTACAAAACGGCAGCTATGGTGAAACTGGCATCAACAAGGAGTTCCTCACAATGTTGTCTGTTAGGGATGCCTGACAAACACTTTCTTGGGTCTGGACTCCCAAAAATTGGGCAATCCTGAGGAATTTCATATTTCATTACCAGAAAAGACTATAGCATTTGGTGAGGCCACGAAAGCAACAATAGTCGCTGCGTTGGTAATTCGGGAGGAGGCTAGAATCCCCGCACAGTGTGTGGATTCGGGTGTTCGCAAACTGTGGAAGTTGTTTGAACAGAAATTTGTGCTGATTCAAGGAGTTACAGTTTGAGTTCGATTTAATTAACTCTTTCAGTCATCATCTCCGCTATTTCTTCGAAGCGTGTCACTGAAGACATCGAGGCTGCTCTGGTAATACAATCTTATTTATCCACCTAATCCGCTATCCATGTAGCGTCTGGACAGGAAATCCTTCGACCACCAGACTCCACTGGAAGAGTATGTCACAAGGAGATCTTTAAAACTGCTTGATCTTTTTACCATCCAGGGTCAAGAACAACCCACAGCCTTCCTATCAAAGTCCTTTACTCCCTGACCACTGGACCCTACTTCCCAGTCGATGAAGGCAAATGTCAAACTGTTGATGGTCGTCAATGACTGCGCAGAACGTGGAGTGGCTCTGATCCATTCTTACAATGATATACTAAGGATGAGTCACAGAAACAATACTTGCTGCAACTTGTCTCCAGTCATCGGACAAAATTTTCTGTTCCAACAAAGGCAAAATGAAATAATAGTAGGTTGCGGGTTTTCCAGCACTTCAATGACGGGATTTATGCAGACTGGATTACTTCTTTAATTATCCAAAATTATATTTTATTACAAACGTAATGCAGCCTGACTAAGCAGTAACACTGCAGTATATATTTCTAAATTGGGCTGTTTATTTTTCAAAATAATAACTGACTTGAAAATAATTTATAACCGATTTGAAAAAAATCAAAATTATACATGTTTTTTGACAAGTTCATACTATAATATGATTATGGCAAAAAGTCGAAAAACATAGCGACCTCTAAACATAATCAAATCTTTCCAAAATTTTGCATACAGACTCATGTTTTCATGTGTAACAAGGGCAGCCTTGTGGAGCAATGTATTTCCAACTTTTAATTTTGTGGACCAGTCTAGTGTAGCACTGTAGCTATCCATGGACATGATACTAGAGCATCCTGTCAGGGATCGGCAAATTACACAGTAAAATGTAATTGAATTACAAATTACAAATTACTTTGGAAAATGTAATTGAATTACAAATTACAAATTACTTTAGAAATTTGTTTGAAATTACAAATTACAAATTACGTAATTTCAATTACATCAAATTACAAATTACATGCATACGGTAGTTGGGATCAGGAAATTCAGTCAGGAAACACATGCTTTATTTCCACTGTTATTTGTATTACACTGTTTGAAACAGTTTATTTAATTTTCTCTAAGAAGTAGCAACTGTTCGAACAACTTGTCCAATAATCGGCATAGCCTATGTTTGACCTTACAATCAGGCTTGCAAAATCAGGCCTAATGAGTTTGTTTACCAGAGCAGATGAAGGAAGTGCAGAATTAAATTGTATAAATAACATCTTAACAGTTACGTAGCTTTAAAGATTCATTAGTTAGACCTGCATGGGAGTAACCTGTCACTGGATCGATGCATGTACATTTGATCGACGCTCAGTTGTCTTAGCATGCAGACGTTTTGTTGGTTGCTAAGACAACTGAGCATGTGATGGAGTAGCGCAATTCATCTATGTAACACGTTATGAACTCGGTCTGACACATGACAAAATTGTATACCATTTCTGGCATTGGCTCCAATTTTGTGAAAGCATTCAAAGAATTCAGTGTTGCTATCGTTCATATCAGAGATACTATAGTGATAGTGATCAAGATAAGGAAAAGATGCTTTCAAAACTGCTCTGTTTGTAGAGTCTCTAGTTTTCTTTTCAAAAGTAATTTGATTTTACAGATGTAATTTGAAATTACAAATTACATGAAAAATGTAATTCAATTACAAATTACAAATTACATTGATCAGAGCAACAAATTACAAATTACCAATTACAATTGTAATTCAAATTACGTAATTTCAATTACATCAATCTAAATTACATCCCTGCATCCTGTAAATATCGAACCCCAGGGGCACGAACCAGGACTAAGCAGTTCTCAATTAAATGCTCAAGTCCACCATTTTGGGACTCTCTTCCTCCCGATTTAATAAATATATGGCAAACTGCTCAATTTAAAGCTGAATTGAAACAGTATCTCTTAAACACAAAATGAATAAGAATCGATTGATTGTACCTGTACTTAAGATTGTTTATGTTACAACTGTGGACAATATAATCTGTTTTGTATTGACTTTTCTTTGTTTTCAATCTTGTACTGCAATGTTTTGTTATTATTTAGTTGTTTGGCTATGGTTTAGCCCTAACAATGCTAATTAAGTTTAATTTTCTATAATTATATTGATCACATAAATCGTCTAGCAATCTGTAACTGTAACGTGGAAAAGGGGCAGCCCAGCAATAGCGGATTATTTTATCCTTTAGGGCTGTCCTGTTGACGGCATCAACAGATTAACTTTGAAAATGACCGATTGTGATTATTTCCTGCAAGTCCTCTGTTGTTGTTGAATCAATAAACCGCTGATTAATTGATTGAATAACGAAGACCAAAAACCTCGGCTTTCCACGTGGCAGCATCTGAAACAATCGAGAAACTTATATCCAGGCAAGATTCGGAATGCTTATTTCGATATAATTAGTTCTTAAAATAACCTCGAACGTTGCAACTGGTCCCATTCCATCCAGCTTTGCAAGTAGAATTGCATTCACCAGTAAGGTAGACACATCGACTGTTGTTGTAGCAGTGGCACTGATTGTGACACTTTGGACCATAATATCCAGCCAGACACACTAAAATGTTATAAAGCATCTTTACCGATCTAGAGATGGTCAATGAATAGTGCTACTAAGAAGGTGACCAAGAAGAGGCCTCTTGTCATGTATTTTGTATACCACATATACAGATTTACCACTGAAAATCCTGAATTTTCATTCCCAATGCATTATACAGCCAATGACACCACATTTAGTAAAAATGTCCAACAGGCCAACATAAAATGATTGTTGTGACGAATAAATACTGTTCCTCCATGAGAATGACTTACCAAAATAACAGGAACAGCGTTATTCAGTTCTACTTTAAGTAGACTATAACCTAATCATATGAAATCATCAAAGCAGTTGTAAACTAATGCGACGTTTGGTCCAATAAACCTACCAGAATAAACACTGTTAGCATGATTTCCGCCGCATTTTTGCGCTGAGTTTCCTGAACATGGATCCGAACAATCGATTTCATTTCTGGAGCCATATTTGGCGTAGTTTTCTCCACAGAAGCAAAACCGTTTTGCCTAAAATGGCAAACACAATCGTTTTACATCTCTAAACAAATCTTTTGACTTGTATCAGCTCATTAAATGTTTCTGAAATGGCGGAAGATGCAAACGTTCAAACTAGGGCTCTGGTACTGATTATAAAATATTAATAGAGTAATCTCCAAAACTTATCTCGTTTATTTATTAAGTTCGATTCAATTGCTGAAAAACTGTTAAAAATGTAGTCACTGTAACTACTTTCTTTCTAAAAAAATCATTCCACATGTTGAAGGTGATACTTCATGGATGTGTTTGAACCACGATAAGTTTATGGCAATTAAGATAGTAAATTGTGTCGCCATCTTCGACTTTCCGTCACCATTTACCTTAATTTGCAAAATGATCGCTTAGTTTTCCACTCAAACATTTCATATTTTCATTGTTCGCCATATTTTTTCTACGAAAATTGGCCGCTCGGCATAATGAAATAGGCAAAAATATAATCGAACAAACCGAAATTAATCGATAAAACATATTTAACGATTAATCGATTAATTAATCGTTAAAATCCGCAACCATAGTTGACACCGTTCTATTCCTAATGTTTCTGCTACAACGCGTCGGCTAACCGCTTGATGTTGATGGTAACCGATTGATGTTGACGGTAATCAGGTGGACGTAGGCTACTTTTATTGCGCTTTGTTGGTTTAAGTTCTTTGAACAGTTCAGCTGGAGCGTATGACTATGCTCACTATTCCGCAATAAGTTAACTTGCAACCAGTGCATATTTGTGTCTATGCTAAAATTCTTCTGCAAAATCTAATATAGTGCAACACGGTTGGCTATCGGTAATAAAAAATTATGCGTGGTCGATGAACGTGCTCTTGTAGGCTTGACTCTATGTAACGCTAGCGCGGACAGGTAATTATTTGCGCACACGTGCCTCTGTCAGCACAGCCGTACAATACCGACGCACATTTAAGCAGGAAAATAAACTGCACGTCCTCCTATGCACGTACCCAGACATTAGAATTTGTCCATTGGTGAGTCAGTGCGGAAGTGAAGGAAATGAGCGCATTCACTGCATTGCTCCTTATGGGGAATGGACGCTTTAGTTGTATTTGTTGTCAGGGATAACATACATTTATAATTATATTAAACTAAACTCTTCTGCTGTAAATACCATTTCTGGCCACCTGTAAATACATTTATTTCTCTATAAATGCTTAAATAGGCATAATAAATTCTGGACGATTTATCAAACCTTGGGCCTACATGTAATTAAATTATGCGTGAAGCTCGAAAGGCACAACAGCATCCTAACTTTTAAAAGCTTCAGACTTCATGATCGTCCTCGTTCCTACAAACCGTTAATTTTTTTAAATGGAAGCACATTTTTAAACATTAATTATGAAAATAGAATAAAATAAGATGGTTTACTACCAGCTCAGCTTGAAAGATGGGATTAACGTTGATGTCTCGCTTTTCGATTTGATCTTTAGGAAAAACACCTGATCCCGTATGTGATTATCTGAGATTTGATATGTGTTTGTGTAAATGGCCTATTAGATTCCGCGTATAGCCGATTTTTAAAATGACCGAGACTTCGCGTAGCCGATTTCGTGATTCGAACAATGAGACCGGAATATTTCATTTTTTAGTCATATTTTTAATAAAAATGTTCGGTTACGAAACATAAACCAGCAATCTATCGTCACAACTATAAGGGTCGACGTTAAAGGTGGAAGCTAGGAAGTTGTTAATGATATGTTTTAATGCGTAAATAATAAGGGACGTAAAACGATAGATGAAAATCGAAAAAAAAACTTGGAATATGCAATAATTCAAGTAAAATTATTAAATTATAACACAATTTTGACATCGGCACCGATTTACCGATTATTTCTGCCGATACCCGATTATACCGATTGTTCTAATAATCGGCCCGATTACGCGTATGGCCGTTTAATCGGTATAGCTCTAGTTTGTGCAAATGACCGTTTCCAATAGTTAGCCTAGAGATTCAAGAGGTAATTCGAAAATGACCAGACTTCTGTGCTTCGTGATTCGGAAAACAATATTCTGACATATACACAAAACAATATTTATCATCCAGTGCGTCAAAGAATCTGTAAAATGCTTACTTGTAAACCGACAGTCGAGTTGTTTCGCAGAACACAACTGTTCGAGCACATTTCAACTGTCATATGGTCAGAACCATAATAATATGGCGAAATGGCACGTGTTTCGTTGTCCCGAAAGCATCCGATATACTTTTCTGACAAGTTTGCTACAGTAAACCAAGATTAATAAAGTGGATTTTGGTATAAAGACAATGCAATGCTTGAAAATTATTTTGTTTTGTTGAGAACTGTTAGCACTTTTGTCAAGATTATTTCGATATCATCATCTTCGTCGTTGTGATTGTCGACATCTTTATTATCATCGTAGTTTTCACATTGTTGAGATCTTCATTATCATTATTGTTATCATCATCAGTCATCACGGCCTTTCAAGCCTTACCTTGCAGTCTGGCAGAGGTTCACAAGTTCATGCTAAAACTCAAATATCTATCCACATGCTAATTTCTTCACACGATAAGTTTCTTTCGCTGGAAAACTACCTTCTTGCTGCTCAAGTGTTCATATCGACATTATGCTCTCAATTTACAATAGTGCCAGCATTTTCACTTCTTGTAGACTGCGTTTTATAGTGTTGGTCATTTTCTTTTTAAATAAGACTCGCCATTAGGCGGTCGGAATAAATTTGCTGAAAAAATGATGAATATGAGGTACATAACAACCTCTGATCAGGTTGTACTGTGAGAAGTGCTTTAGAAATCCGTAAAAACAATACAATCAATTTGAATATTTACTATCGCTGCAAGTTGCACCGAACCATTTCCCTTCGCATTCGTTTGGACATTTTCCAGTCATTCGATCACAAGGAGCTTGTCTTTTGCAGTGACACACCTGATCACATCTGTAGCCGTAGATAGCTTTATCTCGCATATTGTTCAAAATAAAAGACATCGTCACAAGAACAGATACACTGCAGGTATTTCGTATATCACTAAATTTATTTTTAGCACGCAATACGTGCTTAAAATAAGAAATATGCATTTGAAACGCGGTTGAATGTAAGCTCGAAGAAGTTTGCCCAGTCATTGTTCAAATGAGAAAAGACATCTTCATACAGCAGGTAATAGTGTAGGTATTTTCAGAGACATTAACTCTTTAGCAAAGTAAAAATAAAAAGCAGATCTGATGAATTGTCGAAAGCCAAGTAGTAGAGTAATGTAAAGTATAGACACAAAGCGTATTGAAAAGCCGTGAATCCCTTTTGTGAAATGTTTCCAAATGTCGAGGCACTGCAGCTGAAAGAAGTAACTTAGTGTTGTGCTATTTTTCTGTTAGTTGTGGCCTAATTAACCAATATGCAACAAGTTAGGCTAATTTGAAGATAATGCTAACAAATTATAAAGCATTATACAGTGCAAATAAAAGAGCAGTCAAGCGACTATCACGACCTATTTCAGGCTGATAGGTGAGTCATGGTGTAGGATTGGCGCCTCCCCGCGCACGTATTTTTCGATCGCCGATGTTAACGTGTTTATTTTTTATTAGTTTCGGTAGTTTTTTTTTAGATTTGGCTTCACTAAGTAAAGCCAGTGTCTGACTCAGGCCTTGATTGAAGGACTTACTTAAAGATGAAGAAATTGCTTAGAACTTGACTTTTGACGATGGTTTTGTAACGGAGTTCTGCACAGTTCTACGTTGCGATCCAATTGTACTCCTCGTCTCGCCTGACTGACTCGTGAGTACTACACATGGACTCTTATACCAACAAACGCGTGTACACCGGAAACCCTCTGTACTCGTTGCGTCGACGGGCTGTTTGTAAACATCCGAATGATGATCTACTGAAGACACGCTTGGCTCAACAATGCCTGCTGCGGTATTGGGGCTGCAGAGGAGGAAAGCGAAAGAGAAGGCCAATTCCAGTCGTCTGCCTGCGGAAATTCCAAGCGCGCCTCTTGCGTGACAGACCCAACACAATCGAGCGATGTCTGATCGTCATACCAACGTCTTCCGCTGCTGATGGGACTTGTAACCTGGGCCGATCCGACCGCTCTGTGTTCCCTTCCGCCATATATGTAATCAACGCACGTTCTCTGGCTAAAGATCATGCCAGGGACCAGTTGCAAGCGGACTTAATCAGCTACGACATCGACGTTGCGATAGTCTCTGAAACGCATCTCAAACGCCAGCATTCCGAGGACATATGTGCAATACAGGACTATCGAACATTTCGGCGTGATCGCCTCAATCGAAAAGGCGGAGGAGTCGCGATTTATGTAAAATCTAACATCGCAGTCTCCGCATGCACCATCTCGGATGATCCTAGAGTAATGGAACTGCTGTGGGTTAGAACCAAGACCAAAGCCGGTGTCGTTCTAGTTGGAGCCTTATACCATCCCCCGAAGCCTATCTACGAAACGGAGGCATTGATAGACTTCATAGAGCGATCGATCGAGGAGCTACTTCGCGAGAACCCGGAAGCCACCGTGATAATGGGTGGTGACTTTAACCAACTTAATGTAGGAGAGCTAACCATACGAACTGGCCTCACCCCCCTCGTTAATGTCCCGACGAGAGGGGGCAACATCCTTGATATGATCATGACATCGACCCAGGGGCATTATAACATCAAGGTCATCACATCAACTGTCAAAACTGATCATAAAGCGATAGTCGCCACCACCGAAAGCGGAGTCCGAGACCGATCAAAGCGCTCAACGAAGAGGTGGTTCAGGCGTCGAACGCCCAACCAACATGCTACGATCCTTCATCGACTTAAAAACTACGATGATGCCCACCTGCTTTCGATCGATGACCCACAGGAGGCATGGGAC
>JACEVL010000200.1:78636-276136 GCA_020284085.1 Aporrectodea caliginosa
ATCAGTACTTCGTTCCGGTTACGTATTGCTCTATACCATTTGTTGAGGCCACGAAAGCAACAATTGTCGCTGCGTTGGTATTCGGGAGGAGGCTAGAATTCCCGCACAGTGTGTGGATTCAGGTTGTTCGCAAACTGTGGAAGTTGTTTGAACAGAAATTTGTGCTGATTCAAGGGGTTACAGTTTGAGTTCGATTTAATTAACTCTTTCAGTCATCATCTCCGCTATTTCTTCGAAGCGTGTCACTGAAGACATCGAGGCTGCTCTAGTGTTAATACAATCTTATTTATCCACCTAATCCACTATCCATGTAGCGTCTGGACAGAAATCCTTCGACCACTAGACTCCACTGGAAGAGTATGTCACAAGGAGATCTTTTAAACTGCTTGATCTTTTTACCATCCAGGGTCAAGAACAACCCACAGCCTCCTATCAAAGTCCTTTACTCCCTGACCACTGGATCCTACTTCCCAGTCGATGAAGGCAAATGTCAAACTGTTGATGGTCGTCAAAACGACTGCGCAGAACGTGGAGTGGCTCTGATCCATTCTTACAATGATATACTAAGGATGAGTCACAGAAACAATACTTGCTGCAACTTGTCTCCAGTCATCGGACAAAATTTTCTGTTCCAACAAAAGCAAAATGAAATAATAGTAGGTTGCGGGTTTTCCAGCACTTCAATGACGGGATTTATGCAGACTGGATTACTTCTTTAATTATTCAAAATTATATTTTATTACAAACGTAATGCAGCCTGACTAAGCAGTAACACTGCAGTATATATTTCTAAAGTGGGCTGTTTATTTTTCAAAATAATAACTGACTTGAAAATAATTCATAACCGATTTGAAAAAATCAAAATTATAGGCTACATGTTTTTTGACAAGTTCATACTATAATATGATTATGGCAAAAAGTCGAAAAACATAGCGACCTCTAAACATAATCAAATCTTTCCAAAATTTTGCATACAGACTCGTGTTTTCATGTGTAACAAGGGCAGCCTTGTGGAGCAATGTATTTCCAACTTTTAATTTTGTGGACCAGTCTAGTGTAGCACTGTAGCTATCCATGGACATGATACTAGAGCATCCTGTCAGGGATGGGCAAATTACACAGTAAAATGTAATTGAATTACAAATTACAAATTACTTTAGAATTACAAATTACAAATTAAATTTGTTTGAAATTACAAATTACAAATTACGTAATTTCAATTACATCAAATTACAAATTACATGCATACGGTAGTTGGGATCAGGAAATTCAGTCAGGAAACACATGCTTTATTTCCACTGTTATTTGTATTACACTGTTTGAAACAGTTTATTTAATTTTCTCTAAGAAGTAGCAACTGTTCGAACAACTTGTCCGATAATCGGCATATGTTTGACCTTACAATCAGGCTTGCAAAACTATAGGCCTAATGAGTTTGTTTACCAGAGCAGATGAAGGAAGTGCAGAATTAAATTGTATAAATAACATCTTAACAGTTACGTAGCTATGAAGATTCATTAGTTAGACCTGCATGGGAGTAACCTGTCACTGGATCGATGCATGTACATTTGATCGACGCTCAGTTGTCTTAGCATGCAGACGTTTTGTTGGTTGCTAAGACAACTGAGCATGTGATGGAGTAGCGCAATTCATCTATGTAACACGTTATGAACTCGGTCTGACACATGACAAAATTGTATACCATTTCTGGCATTGGCTCCAATTTTGTGAAAGCATTCAAAGAATTCAGTGTTGCTATCGTTCATATCAGAGATACTATAGTGATAGTGATCAAGATAAGGAAAAGATGCTTTCAAAACTGCTCTGTTTGTAGAGTCTCTAGTTTTCTTTTCAAAAGTAATTTGATTTTACAGATGTAATTTGAAATTACAAATTACATGAAAAATGTAATTCAATTACAAATTACAAATTACATTGATCCAGAGCAACAAATTACAAATTACCAATTACAATTGTAATTCAAATTACGTAATTTCAATTACATCAATTAAATTACTGCCCATCCCTGCATCCTGTAAATATCGAACCCCAGGGGCACGAACCAGGACTAAGCAGTTCTCAATTAAATGCTCAAGTCCACCATTTTGGGACTCTCTTCCTCCCGATTTAATAAATATATGGCAAACTGCTCAATTTAAAGCTGAATTGAAACAGTATCTCTTAAACACAAAATGAATAAGAATCGATTGATTGTACCTGTACTTAAGATTGTTTATGTTACAACTGTGGACAATATAATCTGTTTTGTATTGACTTTTCTTTGTTTTCAATCTTGTACTGCAATGTTTTGTTATTATTTAGTTGTTTGGCTATGGTTTAGCCCTAACAATGCTAATTAAGTTTAATTTTCTATAATTATATTGATCACATAAATCGTCTAGCAATCTGTAACTGTAACGTGGAAAAGGGGCAGCCCAGCAATAGCGGATTATTTTATCCTTTAGGGCTGTCCTGTTGACGGCATCAACAGATTAACTTTGAAAATGACCGATTGTGATTATTTCCTGCAAGTCCTCTGTTGTTGTTGAATCAATAAACCGCTGATTAATTGATTGAATAACGAAGACCAAAAACCTCGGCTTTCCACGTGGCAGCATCTGAAACAATCGAGAAACTTATATCCAGGCAAGATTCGGAATGCTTATTTCGATATAATTAGTTCTTAAAATAACCTCGAACGTTGCAACTGGTCCCATTCCATCCAGCTTTGCAAGTAGAATTGCATTCACCAGTAAGGTAGACACATCGACTGTTGTTGTAGCAGTGGCACTGATTGTGACACTTTGGACCATAATATCCAGCCAGACACACTAAAATGTTATAAAGCATCTTTACCGATCTAGAGATGGTCAATGAATAGTGCTACTAAGAAGGTGACCAAGAAGAGGCCTCTTGTCATGTATTTTGTATACCACATATACAGATTTACCACTGAAAATCCTGAATTTTCATTCCCAATGCATTATACAGCCAATGACACCACATTTAGTAAAAATGTCCAACAGGCCAACATAAAATGATTGTTGTGACGAATAAATACTGTTCCTCCATGAGAATGACTTACCAAAATAACAGGAACAGCGTTATTCAGTTCTACTTTAAGTAGACTATAACCTAATCATATGAAATCATCAAAGCAGTTGTAAACTAATGCGACGTTTGGTCCAATAAACCTACCAGAATAAACACTGTTAGCATGATTTCCGCCGCATTTTTGCGCTGAGTTTCCTGGACATGGATCCGAACAATCGATTTCATTTCTGGAGCCATATTTGGCGTAGTTTTCTCCACAGAAGCAAAACCGTGTTGCCTAAAATGGCAAAAACAATCGTTTTACATCTCTAAACAAATCTTTTGACTTGTATCAGCTCATAATGTGTTTCTAAAATTGCGGTAGATGCAAACGTTCAAACTAGGGCTGGTACTTATTAAGAAAATATTAATAGATTAATCTCAAAAACGTATCTCGTTTATTTATTAAATTCGATTCATTTGGTGAAACACTGTTAAAAATGTAGACACTGTAACTACTTTCTTTCTAAAACAAATCATTCCACATGTTGAAGGTGATACTTCATGGATGTGTTTGAACCACGATAAGTTTATGGCAATTAAGATAGTAAATTGTGTCGCCATCTTCGACTTTTCCGTCACCATTTACCTTAATTTGCAAAATGATCGCTTAGTTTTCCACTCAAACATTTCATATTTTCATTGTTCGCCATATTGTTTTCTACGAAAATTGGCCGCTCGACATAATGAAATAGGCAAAAAATAATCGAACAAACCAAACTAATCGATAAAACATTTTCAACGATTAATCGATTAATTAATCGTTAAAATCCGCAAGCATAGTTGAAACCATTCTAATCCTAATGTCTCTGCAGCAACCGATTGATGTTGACGGTAATCAGGTGGACGTAGGCTACTTTTATTGCGCTTTGTTGGTTTAAGTTCTTTGAACAGTTCAGCTTGAGCGTATGACTATGCTCACTATTCCGCAATAAGTTAACTTGCAACCAGTGCATATTTGTGTTTATGCTAAAATTCTTCTGCAAAATCTAATATAGTGCGACACGGTTGGCTATCGCTAATAAAAAATTATGCGTGGTCGATGATCGTGCTTGTTGTAGGCTCGACTCTATGTAACGCGAGCGCGGACAGGTAATTATTTGCGCACACGTGCCTCTGTCAGCACAGCCGTACAATTGGATACCGACGCACATTTAAGCAGGAAAATAAACTGCAAGTCCTCCTATGCACTGCCCTCTCCCGTACCAAGACATTAGAATTTGTCCATTGGTGAGTCAGTGCGGAAGTGAAGAAATGAGCGCATTCACTACATTACTCCTTATGGGGAAATGGAAGCTTTAGTTGTATTTGTTGTCAGGGCTACCATACAATTATAATTATATTAAACTAAAATCTTCAGCTGTAAATACCATTTCTGGCCACCTGTAAATACATTTATTTCCCTATAAATACTTAAATACTAAATAGGCATAATAAATTCTGGACGATTTATCAAACCTTGGGCCTACATGTAATTAAATTATGGGTGAAGCTCGCAAGGCACAACAGCAGCCTAACTAGATATTTACTTTTAAAAGCTTCAGACGAATGTGGAATCATGATCGTCCTCGTTCCTACAAACCGTTAATTTTTTTAAATGGCAGCACATTTTTAAACATTAATTACGAAAATAGAATAAAATAAGATGGTTTACTACCAGCTCAGCTTGAAAGATGGGATTAATGTTGATGTCTCGCTTTCCGATTTGATCTTTAGGAAAAACACCTGATCCCGTATGTGATTATCTGAGATTTGATATGTGTTTGTGCAAATGACCGATTTCCAATAGTTAGCCGATAGAGATTCAAGAGGTAATTCGAAAATGACCAGACTTCTGTGCTTCGTGTATTCGGAAAACAATATTCTGATAATATACACAAAACAATATTTATCATCCAGTGCGTCAAAGAATCTGTAAAATGCTTACTTGTACAACCGACAGTCGAGTTGTTTCGCAGAACACAACTGTTCGAGCACATTTCAACTGTAAATAATATGGTCAGAACCATAATAATATGGCGAAATGGCACGTGTTTCAATTGTCCCGAAAGCATCCGATATACTTTTCTGACAAGATTTGCTATTAGTAAACCAAGATTAATAAAGTGGATTGTTGGTATAAAGACGAATGCAATGCTTGAAAATTAGCTTTGTTTTGTTGAGAACTGTTAGCAACAGTTTTGTACAAGATTATTTCGATATCATCATCTTCTGTCGTTGTGATTCGGACATCTTTATTATCATCGTAGTTTTCACATTGTTGAGATCTTCATTATCCATTATTGTCAAATCATCTGTCATCACGGCCTTTCAAGCCTTACCTTGCAGTCTGGCAGAGGTTCACAAGTTCATGCACATTTCAAATATCTATCCACATGCTAATTTCTTCACACGATAAGTTTCTAGTCATCCCGAAAACATCCGATATACTTTTCAGCTCAAGTTTGTACAGTAAACCAAGAGTAATAAATGGCTTTCGTATAAACACAATGCAATGCTTTAAAATTATTCACTTTTGTAGAACTGTTAGTTTTATAGATTATTTCGATATCATCATCTTCGTCGTTTTGAATAAGACATCTTTATTATCATCGTAGGAATAAATTTGTTGAAAAAATGATTAATATTAGGTACATAACAACATTCATCACGGTTTTCAAGCCTTGCCTTGACTTGAAGTGCTTTAGAAATCCGTAAGTTCATGCTAAAACTCAATTAGAATAGGCTATCTATCCACATGCTAATTTCTTCACACGATAAGTTTCTTTCGCTGGAAAAACTACCTTCTTGCTGCTCAAGTGTTCATATCGACATTATGCTCTCAATTTACAATAGTGCCAGCATTTTCACTTCTTGTAGACTGCGTTTTATACTGTTGATCATTTTCTTCTTAATTAAGACTCGCCATTAGTCGGTCGGAATAAATTTGCTGAAACAATCCGAATATGACAAACATAACAACCTCTGATCAGGTTGTACTGTGAGAAGTGCTTTAGAAATTCGTAAATACAAAACAATACAATAAATTTGAATATTTACTATCGCTGCAAGTTGCACCGAACCATTTTTCTTCGCATTCGTTTGGACATTTTCCAGTCATTCGATCACAAGGAGCTTGTCTTTTGCAGTGACACACTTGATCACATCTGTAGCCGTAATAGCCTATCTCGCATACTGTTCAAAATAAAAGACATCGTCACAAGAACAGATACAGTGCAGGTATTTCGTATATCACTAAATTTATTTTTAGCACGTAATATGTGCTTAAAATAAATAAATATGCATTTGAAACGCGGTTGAATGTAAGCTCGAAGCCAAGGAGGAGTCATGCAAAGGCTAGACCACAGCGTATTGAAAAGCCAACTCTTTTGTAGCAGATCTGATGTTTCCAAATACGAGGCGCACAGCAGCTGAAGGCATGTGAAAGAAGTTACTTAGTGTTGTGCTATTTTTCTCTTAGTTGTGGCCTAATTAACCAATTGGAACAAGTTAGGCTGTTTGAAGATAATGCTAACAAATTATAAAAACATTATACAGTGCAAATAAAAGAGCAGTCAAGCGACTGTCACGACATATTTCAGGCAAATAGTTGAGTCATGGGAATTGTCACTAAGAACAGAATAATCGCTCTGATCTCTGTAAAAATTATGCCTACCCAAATTTTAATTTTAATTTTCATTTATCGCCTGAGTATTATAGCTGGGAACATGTTGCAAATAACTTTTAAACTTTTACCGGCATAGAGCGAATAAAACGCTCTTTCTCCGTTCGATCCACCGCAATACTCTGACTGATTGCCAGGGCAGAGTGAGTTACAGGATGTATCCGGTAACATGACACCGAAGTTGTTCCCACACAGACATTCCTCTGAATTCTATAAATAATGCATGATGCACATTTCAATGTAGCAGTATAAATTACAATCTTGCAATACCTATGCCCACAAAAAGTTGTTTCTTTACTTTGAGTGTAAAACAAAACTTGCACAGGTAGTGAAACTCCGATTGGATAGAAAAACCTTGAGCTCGATTGAAAAGGTTTCCAGTCAAGACAATGAGACAGTAAAATACGCTAATACTGTGTTTAATTAGCTTCGTCGGAAAGATTGACGATTAATGAATAGTCAACTACGGCCGAGGTAAAGCCTAGTAAATTGGCTCAAAGCTAAGGAAATAAAATGCATCTACAGCCAGATTACTAAATACGCATAATTTAGAAACAGCTGTTACAATGTGTAATTAAAAAGACGTAAAAAAATAATCACCTCGAGTCCAGCATATGTTGAACTTTGTAGTAGACACTGCCCGATGCACAACTCTATTGTCAAAGTAGTGTTGTTCTGAAGATATTTTCTGCAGCCCAGACTGGTCGGTCACGTCGTCATAATAGCAACCAATATAGTTGTCTTGAATGTTTCCTTCATAACAAGCAAGACAATACATTTAGAGCAGAATTAAGAGGTTATACGTTTATGTTTCAACTTTCAATAGTCATAAAATGAGCTTATTTCGTACATAAAACAAAGCCACAGACTGCTACAGTCGACATATTCATGTTCGCGTTGATTGTAACCGCAACATGAAGATCCTTGGATTACATTGTGTCAGCTAGTGATTAGTTGCTTGTAGCCGAGGTCATGGACTCTAATTTTCTCTATAATGGTAGCTGCCCTTCTCATACCAGTGTCGACTCGACTGCAAGCCATTCTGATGTTCCTCCATCACAGCTCACGGTATTAATAATTATAATTTATGTGTACTAGATAGCGATGTGTCCCTCTGTTTGAGAACCAATAAATTAATCGACTTTATTGGCCCCAGCTACTGACAACATCCACAGTGTCCTTATCTACATAAACCATTCACACAACTGTAAAATAATGCACATGAACTTCCATAGAACTAACAGCAGAGTAATACTGCTTCGGTAATTATGGCATTTTCCTCTTCTGCCCGTACCTTGACAGTTCAAGTTGATAATTCCTTATTTCCAGATATCGGAGGGGATTCTCCACATCTGCCACTTCCTGTTTCAGCAAATTTAACTATTTACGTCCAAAGAGGAAGTGCATGTACGTATGAGACTTATTCGCTTGATATTGTTCTTTAGTTAATAAATGAAATGTGTTAAATGCGAGGATAATATAGTTTCAGATCACCAGTTACTTAAGCACTAACGACATGCTTCCAAAATTTCAGTCGGGCTTTCGTAGGGGCCACTCCACAGAAACACTGCTGCTCCGCTTGTTATCTGACTGCTATGGGACCATGGATGGGAGGCGGGTGACCCTACTGGTCCCTCTTTGACGTAAGTGCAGCTTTCGACACATTCGACCATGAAATCCTTATCAAACGCCTCTCTATTTCTTTTGGACTCGCTGACCGTCCGCTCTGATTGGATCACATCTTTATTTGGCTGGGCGGTCCAGTAGTGCGGTTGTGGGAGCAAGCAGGTCCCTCTGGGCCCTGACTCCATTTGGGCTCCCGCAAGGCTCTGTCTTGGCTCCTTTACTTTATCTACTCTACACTTCTGACATTGAAACTCTCTTATATCCTACGGTGTGCTAAGCCAGCTGTATGCAGAAACCCAGGCATATCTGCATTGCGCTCCCCTCGCCGCGAACGGGGCTGCCCGCACCATGCAGCAGGCAATGGGGGCCCTCGCAGATTGGATATCCTCGAACCGGCTCCGCCTCAACGCCCATAAAACTTATTTCCATCTGGTTGGGCACCAGGCAACAGCTGTCCAAGCTGGATCTTCAAATTTAACTAACGCCCAAATAGGCTACGTATCAGCCTTATTCCGCACTATATCCTTTTCTTAGTTAATTAATTAAATGTGTGCTATTTGACCAAGAATCACCATTGCACCTTATTATATATTATACTCAGCTGCCTACCAGTTTTAACATTTGTGCATTGCTCGCTCCCAATATTTGGCAGAATCCCTTTTCCATAGTTGTGCTGCGGACTGCTTCCCTCCACAGAATCATACAGCGTCAAGTCTTGCTCTGGCGGTGCAAATCAGGCTGGGCTTAGAAAATCTTTCTTCATTGCACGGACCGCCGAGTTGCTGCGATCTAAATCCACGGTGACCTGGCGGTCCCATTCGCCCGCCTGCATCAATGTTTGTTCGTTCCTTCTCTGTGGTTGGTTTTGTTACCTGGACCGGGCTAACACTAGATTTACGACACCTTCCAAACTGTTCTCAGTTTCACCAACTATTGAAGACTGCATTCTTCTTTTGGCCTGGGTCGGGAGCGCCTCTGAGTAGGGATCTTGAAGGGGCGCTATCTAAATTCTGATTGATTGATTATTAATATTATACTCAGCACCGAGATTTTTGACATTTTTGCATCGTGTCCCATTATTTGGAGAATATTTTCCATAGCTGTGCTGCTGACTGCTTCCCTCCACAGAATTCGCAGCGTCATGTGAGCTCTCGGTCAAAACAGCTTAGAAACTCCCGTAGGCCTATTATCAGCGGTTAAGGTTGCTAGATCTAAATTTCTGAATTGCTGGCCTGCATCTGTTCATTCAATGTTCAATGTTCATTGTTCATGCTCATGCTTCCTTTATTTACAAGACAAGACTTAAACCCAATCATTTTTTATCTCGCTTGTCAACTATTGGACAAATGTTTTTGTTACTGACGTGATTACGGTTTGATTTTGGTTCGCCCGTCATCAGTTGACTGTAGATGAGATACAGGAGCTATAACATTTGAAGTTGTTAATCATGAATATTAATATCTCCGACGTCGAACCCATTATAATTATGTGTATAGGCCTAATTATCAAAGGAAAAAATGTGGCAGTTATCATAAAAATTACTCCAAATGGTCCTAGATTTCCATGCTAATGTGATCATAACTTCACAGGGCATAACATTCATAGGCATAATACGCATTTATAGACGCCCAATGCCACGTCGGTATCGTATATTGAATAGGGCCTATCGTGTATCTAAAATATATATGGCATCTTAATCAAGATAATGTTAGAACAATCTTGGAATGGCAAATATTAAAAAGAGATTAACTGACCTTCAGTGAAGAATGGCACTGCTTGAAATATGGCTAGCAAATATAATCCAGCAACTATCCTATGTCCTTCCATTATTACCTTACTATATTATTCGACATGAGCAATTCCATACAACGACGAAATTACCTAGGAAGTTAAACGTGTGACTGAAAAGCAGCAACCAACTGAATTCACTTAAACCTCTATAAGGTTCATGCGTCTTGGAGATCCGATTACTATATTATCAAGTCAATGCTTAGCTTTCTAGTCGGCCTTCCTATATTAGAATGACGCATTCAACTGCTCGCTATTGACTTTGCGTGCAATGAGCCAAGCTTTACAAACCTTAGCTTTATTGACAGATGTAAAGCCGGAAGGCAAACTAATACAGGCTACGTTCAACAGTGTACCCCTAGCATGCATGTGCAATTAAATCACTGCAATGCAGTTCACTGGGTCTAGACTAATACAAGTCACTTTTGTCAACAAAAAAGAAGATCAGGAAGTTGCACTTTTAACCGAAGTCTGTTCAACCTGAACTTCCGCTATGGAGGTTGCTTGAAGCAACTGCGTTAGACAAGTAGTAATGAGGCTGTAAACTATAAGCTAATACAACTGAATTAAACAGAGTACATGACTAAATGGTGATGTGGCATCTGAGATAATTCCACCACAAAATTCCAACCCGGATAACCAGTTTGATCTTCAACTTTTTATTTCATCATATTATGCTGGATGAAGAGTAATTCATTTAATAAGATTACGTTTCGTAATGTAGGTCTAAATGAGGGTTGAATTACAATCAACCGTCTGCTGATGACAACAGACCTTTGAAATTAAAGGCAGCTTTTTTAACGTACTTTATTTTTATTATGGCGTCTTAGAGCAGCTCTATGTGATACTTTAACTTCTAAAGCGTTCTTCAAGATAAATGAAGTTTAATTAAGCTATAATTAATTAAAAACAAATAGTTCATCAGCAGTAAGCCTATAAGCAAACAATGTGCTGAAAAATTATACCGACCATGGAATGGTGTCAAGAATACAATTTATCTTAAGCGACGCATTTATTTTTTGTGTCGTTTATTATCATTATAATTATAGATCTAACTGTCTTTTAAAATAGCCACAACTTGTAAAAACCTTCCATACATGTAGAATAGACAACCTTTTGATTGCTTCGATTCTTTCGAAGTCATTGTTTATATTTTGTTAGATGGTTTCTAAGAGCAGAGCTCAGCACACCCTAATAAATATCATATCCAATTTAATTTATTCGGCTTCGGCAATGATTTTTTGTGTAAAATTGCCCAAAAGAAGTTTAGTGTGTATTTTAAAACCGAATGAAATATCAAACTCGTTGGCTAACAACACCACACTAAAACTGGAATAACCTATTTGAGTGAACTATTTTTCAACTTTAGTGTAGATTCCGCATACAAAGACTTTGAAACAGGGCTATGACTACTAAACACTGCCATCGCGCAGTGAGGATTGAGCACGAAATCCGGAACAAACACTAAAACTAACATTGACATTAGGACTACACAGAGAATGTATTAATGACACGCGCGAGTATAAGTGCATACGATCAGACGACGGTGACTGTTGACACATGAAAGCCTATTATACGGTGACATGTTAGGCAAAGTCATGGCTTTTCCCTTATAGCTGCATTGGCGCACACACCCTTCTCCAACAGTTGACAACAGTACTGTCCTCTTTTGTCGTGGCTGGAAGCGCCTCTGAGTAGTTACTTGGGTTGTGCACTGTATTCGTGATCTGAATATGTGAACGGATACATAATTTGAATTCTTCAATGCCTCTACGTCTCATAACACAAATGACCATGCTATATTTGTGCGTCCGTGCGTATAAGTGTGAATATAGTGTAGGCCTATGCATGTATACGTCGTCATTCTTGTGAGCACGAATGTGTGTTTATAGGATTAGTGCACTGCGCCTGGCCTCCCAGGTTCTTGCAGAAAGCCAATAGATATCAGAAGCATTTGAGCAGAAAACCAACTAATAAAAAGAGTTATTGATACACCTACATTTCCTTAATCTATGGACACCGATCCCGAACAATGCAGCGCTCTTATTGCTGCACTGTATTTCATTCCGATCGTTTACTGTGTTTGAATACTTTGCATATTGGTTTAGTTGATGCGAAACCGATGGTTATACTAAGGTTAAGAAAACCACCATCCGGTTTAGTACGTGGATAAGTACATGTAACTGTCCGTAGAATACGGACATAGTTTTTGTGACATTCTTGAGTGTTTTTTCTTTATCATTTTGACTTCAGTTGCTGATGTATTCTTAGCAATCGTGTTGATTTTTCATTTAATTGTTTCTTAATGGATAGCGGTATGTATCCTACAAGTGTCGATAGATTCGGCTAGCACATATTTTTCTTTTTCGTTTGTACATTTAATCGCATGGACGATTCTCGGCAAATAGCCGACTTGGTTGCTTGTTGTGTATGCACATCACTAATTGTTGATTGGGATGAGACCTATACCTGTTCACTCTGTGGGAAGTCCTGGCACGAGACTTGTATTACTAATGACAATTGGACTAGTCTATTAGACCCTTGGCGATGTAATGTGTGTGATATCCTTAGCCCCCAATGTCTTTGAATAATTATCAACCCAATATGAAGTGTACACTAGTCCCACCAACAACCTTAACCACTGATGGATGTGAAAACATAAAGCATAATAAATTGAACATAATCGATTTTATGGATACTAAAAAACCTCTTCTGAACAATAAGGACCTTGATCCCGACACCAATTATTTCCCTGATTTCTTAAAAGAATGTAATTATCATAGTACTACTGAAATAGCAAAAAAATTCCAAACAGATTCCTCTTCTTTTGCCATTATGCATATTAATTCTAGGAGTATTTTACCAAAAATTAACGAAATCCAGTACCTGTTAAAGCAGTTACCTACCAATTTACTAGCTGTAACCGAAACTTGGCTAAGCGAGCATACAGTAAATTCTGTCCATGTCCCTGGATATAATTTTGTTTATGAGAACAGGAAGGAGGGAAGGGGTGGTGGAGTTGCTTTCTTTGTTAAGGAAGGGCTTGATTACCAGAGAATTAACACGCCGGGCACATTTACTTCTTTTGAAACCCTACTTCTTAACTTTCCTCAACACAAAAATTCTGATATCTTAACTTGTGTCATTTATAGACCCCCTGGTCAGAAACTCGACTTGTTTATCCAGGAATTCGAATTACTTATGGAATATTTAACAAAAAATAATAATAAAAGGATAATGATAACAGGAGACTTTAATATTGACCTTCTATCCTCGTCTAATCACTCTCCCACCAATGACTTTCTTGAATCTATGATTGCTCGACACTTTCTTCCACTAATTATTCTGCAACCAACCAGAATCACTTCTACATCCAGTACCCTAATTGATAATATATTTACAAATTCTGCTAATAATATTATTGAATCTGCTATCATTATGGCTGATATTTCTGATCACCTACCGATCATCACTTGGTTACTTAACAAACCTGAGCGACCCCGTAATCTAGGCAAGACTGAATTGACTAGAACTATAACACACGAAACTGTAGCCATGTTTAAAGAAATGTTGATTAAAACCGACTGGACACCAGTTCAACAGTTGTGCTTGGCAAACGAGGCTAATTTGGCCTATGCCTCGTTCATAAACTTAATTAAACATAATTATAATCTAGCATGCCCACTGCAACATAAAAAAATTACTAAGAAAAATACTTTTCAGAAACCTTGGATGACTCGAGGCTTACTAAGATCAATTAAAAAAAGGAAAAATTGTATATTGCCTATATAAAGAACCCTACACCTGCTAACAAGAAAACTTTTACTGATTATCGAAACAAATATAAGACTGTACGTAATAACTTAGAAAAATCTTATTATGCCAATGAGTTTCTTAAATATAATAATGATATTAAAAAAACGTGGCAAGTAATCAAAACAATAATTAAAACTGAGCATACTGATGCAGGCATAAAGGAACTAATTATTGACAACCAGACTATAGCTGACCCGGTTACCATGGCTAACAATTTTAATTCATACTTTACCGGCCTAGCTCAATCATTATCATTGAAAATCCCAGAGGCAAAGCAGTCTTTTCAATCTTATCTGCCTCCATCTTCTTTGAACTCCTTTGTAGTCCTCCCAACTAACCCCAGCGAAATTCTTACCATTAATAAATCTCTAAATGCTACTCATAGTGCAGGATTGGATGAACTTGCTCCACATGTACTATCCCCACTAATGGATGTTCTGGCGACTCCCTTGGCGGAAATAATCAATTGCTCACTTAGAAACGGGGAAGTTCCCTGTGAGATTAAAATGGCCAAGGTAATACCTATACATAAACAGGGTAATAAAAACGAAATATCAAATTTTAGGCCTATTTCAATTTTGCCTTTCTTCTCTAAAATCTTTGAAAGAATAATGTATGATAGACTCTTCTCTTATATAAATCATAAGAATCTCCTTTACCCCCTTCAGCATGGATTCCAACCTGGTCACTCAACCTCAATGTCATTACTGGATATTCAGGACAGGATCTCTAAGGCCATGGATAGTAATGAATTCTCTATAGGCATATTCTTAGACCTCGCCAAAGCATTTGACACGGTAGACCACAAAATTCTTCTAGCAAAATTGGAACACTATGGCATTAGGGATAGATCACTGGATTGGTTTAAAAGCTACTTAACTGGTCGATCACAGAGGGTTTTATGTAATGCTAACTTTTCTAATTTGCAATTCATATTATATGGTGTTCCACAAGGTTCAATCCTCGGACCTCTTCTGTTCTTAATTTATATTAATGATCTTCCCAATTCTTCATCACTGCTACGTTATATCTTATTTGCTGACGACTCCAATGCCTTCTTATCTCACTCTTCTTACGACCAGCTGATAAAATTGGCCAATGAGGAATTGACCATGGCCGCTGAGTGGTTCAAAGCCAACAAATTATCATTAAATCTTTCTAAAACTAATTATATAATCTTTAGAGCTTCCAAAAAACTATACCTATTACAGATTGTGAACTAACCATTGACAATACAATAATTCCACAGGTTGAAACATCTAAATTCCTCGGTGTCTTCATTGACCAGCACTTGAAATGGGATTCCCATATTAATGAAATATCTAAGAAAATCATGAAAAACATTGGAATAATTAGAAGAATATCTTACCTACTCCCCTCTCAAATACTTAAGAACTTATATTTTGCTTTAATTTACCCCTATTTAATCTACTGCAATCTTATATGGACTTCTACCTATCCTACACACTTAAAAAACTACAGATCTTGCAAAAAAGCTATACGTTTGATCACTAACTCGCCCTACAATTCGCACACTAAACCACTCTTTATCCAACTCAATTTACTAAATATTGAGCAAATTAAATATGTTCAGACTTGTCATTCGAACAGCATCAGGTCTCCCCCACTTTAAAAGTCTCATTCGTGCACACACAATGAATAAATTTACCGAGTCTCATGGCGCCCATTGGCAATCAGCCTTTTCCCTGCCAGACTTTTCGTGGCTGCATTAGATGGAACCAGTATGGTTCTCCAGGCGGGTCCCATATGGATCCTATTTGGGTTCAATGTGGGTATTATAGTGGCAAGTGTAGTCTTTAGAGGTCAGTAAATCACTACTGTGGTATATTTGGGGCATATACATCACAAGTTGGTGCAGTCAGTGACGAGCATGGTGGACACCCGGACAGGCGAATTGGGTGCTGCAGCACCGGGCCCGCAGTTTTGAGGGGCCCGCATTGTATTACACAAATGTGCGTCGTGGACCAGTTGGGGTCCTTTCGCAGATAATCACAGCACCCGGACCCGCACTAGCCGTAATGCGGCCCTGATGATGAGCATGGTGGACACGCGGACAGTGCATCGATCATTGGACATCAAATGAGAGCTTATGCGCGTAACGTTGAATTAGGTCGACAGACGTGATGTGTTAGCCTACCGTTAGGCCTATGTGATGTAGAAAAAATAAACAAAACCGTGATTTGTGTTAAGTTCGCTAGAGGCGCACTGATAAATCTTTGGATCATACTAATATGCTATAGATTGTTCTCGTTGACATAATCACCGAACAATTAATGTTCAAATGTAAATCGAGAGTTTAGGGTATATCATTTATTTATTCATTCATTCGATGAACCATAGCGCTCCATCACGATGTCCAGCAGTCCCGTGCAGAAAAAGAAGAGACTTAAAGTGATTCTGCAGTTTTAGTGGCGTTAATGTAAAGAAAGCAACATAGCAATCTCCCTTGGATCAGGCTTTGTGGATTCTACAGTCTGTAATATTCAACTAAATCGAGGCGCTCACATTACACTTCATTCATAGTTGCCATTTGCACAAATGGTATACTAGAAGCACCCCTTCTCTGCGAAACGGAGGGGGCGGCGGCCTAGAATACCCGAAGTGAGAACAAAACTGTCGCAGGTAGTCTTGGGCGAGACCCAGTTGACATCGCCACACCAGGGCAGCAATCCTGAACTCAATGCGCTGCCGGGTGGGGTCAGTGCAGAAGCTACGGCATATAGCTGGAGACATGACCAAATTTGGGAATTTGCCCAACAAGACGCGCTGCAGAGCGCAAGACTCGGTCCAGGCCTCTATTCGGTAAGATGGGAGGCTAGAGTTGAGTGATGAACAGTAGCCAAGGCGGGCTGTGATGCACCAGGCTTAAGAGAACGGTTGAGGGTGCGTGAAATGCGTAGCTCACGCTGCTGATAGTAGCAGTCCTGGGCAAAGCGGTGAATGTGTGAACCCAAAGTAAGCTCCTGGTTCAACTGGACATCAAGATCACGAACCGAAGTTGAGATGTCATACACAGTCATTTAGGCTAATAGCTAACGTTAATTAAGTCGCTGATTTGATTCCCATTTCATTATATCGATACCACCAGTCTCATCAGTGTCGTCGTTGTTGTCATCATCAGCAACACCAACACGACTATCCCTTCTTAACATCCTCCTGTTATTATCATCATCGTCGTTGTCATCGTCATAATTGCCAGCATCATCATCGTTATTCTTATCATAATCATCCTCATAATCGTAATCGTATATTTATATAGCGCCAGTCAAAAACAGAGGCGCTTCCGACCCGGGCCAGTGTCTTCACTGGTGTCTTCAAAGAGAGAGGTTTTCAGGCGCTGGCGGAACTGGTCAAAAGAAATAGAGAAAATGTCCATCCTGAGGGACTGAGGTAACCGGTTTAAGCTACTGGGACCAACAATAGCGAAACTCCTAGACTGGGCCGTATTAGTACGCACCCGCGGGACACGCAAGTAACCACAGACCGAGGACCGAAGGAGGAACGACTGTGCAGAGAAGATGCTGGGGTACAATAAGCGCTAAGATAGTGAGGGGCAGAGCCAGCAAGACAGTTTCGCATGAGAGAGAAGAATTTGAATTGGATGCGCTGGCGGATGGGGAGCCAGTGAAGGGAGTCACGGAAAAAATAGGAGATATGGTCAAACTTTGCAATTCCCCCTATGAGGCGGGCGGCAGCGTTTAGGATGGCCTGAAGTTTAGATGTATCGGTCTTTCCATCTGTCCATTTAGCCACCCATCCATCTTTCCGTCTGACCATTTATCCATCCATCTCTCCGTCTGTCCGTACGATCGTCCTTCCTCTGTCTTTATCTGACTACAAAGATATCCATCCATCCATCCGGGTGAATAGCCATCGGATCGCCCTGCCATATCCCATTGTTAACAGCATACTAGGCAGATGTTCCTTAACCTATTCCCCGCATCTAGGAGATATGGTCATCAGATTTCTTGAAGGGGCGCTATATAAATCTCCAGAATGAATGAATGAATGAATCTAAGGCTGTCAGTTTATACGGGACGCTTGGAGTTCGACAATCTTAGCCGGAGGGCTTAGCTGCGAAGTAATCGCCACAGTTCGTCCTATCCAAAGAGACGAATTATAGCAGATCGTAGATTGGAGATTATGAGAAAGAGATACGACAGTGAACACAACAACGCGTGATCGTTTGTGGAAATGGATACAATTCTCATTAGGTAATGATTGTTAGTAAGTAATAATATTCTTTATTATACCAGTTGTTATGATACTCTGTTGTACATACAATTTAATTAAAAGAGTACAGCATTAACCACGAAAACACGAAAAAACGAGAACTTGGAAACAGGCGGCGAAAACACAGGCGGCCATCATCATACATTGACAGTATCGTTAATAGAGTTGATCTGTAAGTTGCAACTACTTGTAGCATAATGAGCGTTTAACGTATCGTTTTCGTCAAGGTCGATCAGAGCGAAGGCACTAACAGTAAATATGTATAATTACATTACAAAAATAATATTACTTTTTTAGCATTATCTTTCTCAATAGTGTGATGATCATGATCAAGCATCAAAATCTGATAATGTTAAATTGAGCAAATACGCTGTGTAGATTACAATGAGGTGTATACTGTATAGACCAGCAGAATTTTAAATAAATATTGCGTAGAAAATGACACTGATGCAATCTCACTTAAAGCAATGTTATGGTAATAACGGTGAATTTAAGGCAGTAGATGCGTCAATGGTCTATCAAAAACAGCAAAGTCCTCTAACAAAAATAACGAATTTATTATTTATATAATAAGAAACTACAAAAGTGTCACGTCGCAATGAAGGAATTTTGTACAAAGCAAGAATTACTTTAAACAAGTGAAACTCTTCATCATCTTTGCTACTCTATGTTACCAAGTCGTCTGGAGAAGATTTGTTATATCTTCCTGTTTCAAACCCTTTTCCGGCTTCTATGATTGTGATTTGCTGCTCAGTTCCATATAGGTAGAATCATCCTGTGTCTGACTTATCTTCAGAGTTTCATAGGTGAGATTCAAACCCGGATTCTCCAATTTTTCATCAGGCTGTGCTCGATGCGGACTTTCACTGGAGTCTAAAGCCATATGAAATTATTGCTTATCTTCTGCAGCAAGTACCTATAACGTAACAGATCGTAAATCGTCAGGAAATGACTGAGACAACCTTAGCGATAGAGCTACGGAGACAGAGAAAACACTATGCACCTATAAGTGATCTTGGAAGAGAAAAAACGACGCCCTAATAAATGCAACGCAACAAAAGAGAAATACAAAATTGAAGCAATAACCTTATACACTCGAGAACGGCCAGATAGTGCTCCAGTAATTTACACAAGTGAACTAACTGAGAACAACATTTCAAAAGCAAATCTTGCCTTGGGAGTTTCTCTGCTGCTGTCGTATTCGTCTTAAACAAAAGGAAACAAAGATTATATACATTGCATTGTACTTACACATGCCAACAATCACTGCATTTACTAGTTGTCTACTGATTACATAGGACAAACTTTCATGAAGCTACGACTGCGAAACGGCAGTATTAATCTAGCAACATGAAAATTGAACATTGCTTGCATTCACTGTATTCAGTCAAAATAATCTCTTTCTTAAACCTACGAAGCCTGGTGCCATTCTCGTCGGCACTCCTCACTGGATGCTTCACTTTCCTTCCATTCATCAGGTTACAGTGCCTCTCTTCAGTGCACGCATGGTTCTGCTTTCACACTCTTTACGATGTCATGTTTGGCTCACGCCAAAGACTGAGCTCTTTCCCTTTTCATTCCAGCGCTGACCTTGCTGGTACTGTTGTAGCGCTATCAAAGAGTGTCAAAATTCTTGAGCTGACTCTAACATTTCGCAAATCGTGTTTCATTATGTCAGATGTTGAAGTCCGAGTTGGATTTTGTCATTTAAGGTACTTACTATCGAGGGGACCCGGCCTTAGAGCACGAATGCACAACTTTGATCTTCCGTGCAAAGACGATAAGAACTTTGTCTCTAGGGTCCTTTACAAACATATTAATCGAGTCCCCAAAGCCATCAATTAACTAACATTGTTTGGTCTCTCCATTTTGCCACAGTATTGTACTTAGTCTTTATGTTCCAGGTTGCGGTGTGTCAGCCTGCTTTGCAAATTAAACGAATATACATAGGAACCTGGATGAGACACTTAATGAAGATAAGTTTATAATAAACAGATCGTCTAGGAATGGCCGAGAAAGTAAGAGAATTGTGTCTCAACTGCTATAGGGATGGCGCTGAATCATTTACCTAAGTCTGTAGTTACCGCATGTATACTCAAAATGCACACTGTCCGGTTACAGGTCTTATTTCTTAATTGAATCAAAGGTGAACTTACTGCAGTCAAAGCTAACCGGGTATCTAGATTATAGCTATGCCTAGTATTTAATTAAAAGATAACAAAAATTGGAAACTCTCTTGCCTCCACATAAGGATTCCAATGACGATGATGACGACTAGAAGAGCAGACCCAAGAGCTGATCCAACGGCTGCACCGATAGTAACTCCAACAGGAACGACTGAAAATGTCAGGTCCAGAAGTTCACAAGTTGTAAGTAGGCCGTTCTTAATGAGCCGACACATTATTGATGAATGACTGTTTGTAATGATTTCTTACTTTAATAATATTTTTCACGACCTTTCTGGTTTAGTCATCAAACATTCTATATAGTTTACTTGCTTGTGTTTGATTCCCGCTTTATGCACTGCAGTCACTATTCATCGTTAGCATAGTTATGTTTAAGTAATTGTATAATATTACAATGTTTAGTTTCTTATTATTAATATTAAAATATGATAAGTTCATCATTCTACCTTTACACACTGAATTGCTGCGTGTGAACCCTGGCATGCATTCGCAATCAAGTTAGAGTATCAAACTTATAAGTATCTTATTGAGCAACAACAATTTTATCAACACGTGTCATATAACTTATTGTGCAACAATATAGATTTTATCAACACATGTCATATAACTTATTGTGCAACAGTATAGGCCTAGATTTGACCAACAGCTGTCAAATAACTTTGGTTACCTTCGCAGCTGTCATTTTTTCTTTGAAATCCTTTCTTGCAGATACAAAAGAAACTTCCAATTGTATTGTTGCATTCTTCTGTTGCATCTGAGCAATTGTGGATCCTTAAGGCACACTCGTCGACGTCTGCCACGGATATATTACATAGTACAGGAATCATATTCTCAACATATATGGTCTAACACTAGAGGTATTTAATGTGTATTATGGTGGTTGCATCTCTAATGGAAAATTTTCAATTTCAGTTGTTTACTTTCGCCAACCCGCCATTAGTTTCACACTTTTATTTTTAAGAACAACCCTAATGTGTATAGTATACCGCAGTTGACTAGGAACTATCTTGTGATTCTTGTTTGTCTTCACTGTGTCGTAAGGCTTTTTTAGTCATTTTTGCGTCGCGACACATCAGCTTATCCTTATATTTCAGCGGCACAGTATTGCGCAAGTATACATTCAAACTGAGACAGTTTGTTGACATATTGTGTGTTCATGTATGAAATTCACCGATAGTAGGCTATGAAAACCGAAGATTTTTCAAAATTTTGTCTTGAATAATTTGGTTAACACACGAGAACTTACTCCGCGGGGTTTGAAATCCTACACACGGGCATGGAGTACGTGCGATGGTGCCCGAAATACAATATGTCCTTAGGGTGAAAGGCTACATAGACTTGTCGTAATACTCGAACAAAGACAACGGCTGGTGTCTCCGATTTTTAATGGCAGAAGTGCCAGTATTACAATGCAGAAATGTGATAAAGTGACATTCCGTACTAAAGAAGCAACTCAAAAAGAGAACGACTATTGCCTGTAAAGAGAGGAATCTTGTTATGACAAAAGACTATTTTCGGGATGCCTGTTGTAATTAGACGACCGAGGAAAGTGACAGAGTCTGAATGAGAGATAGAATTTGACAGTGTAGGTTTTTAGGAAACGAAACAGCCTGAAACGTTCTTGCATGGAACGATCACTATGGGTAAAGATCCTGCGGAATGGTTTCTAGCTAAAGTGGAAGGGCACAGACTTTTTGACTCCGAGGATAGAACAGGATTGGAGTCATCTCCCAACGGGGAATTACGCACGAACCTCCACCGCCGTACTATAATGTAACAGTCACCAAATTAAGTAAAGTGCTATTCTAATTTTTTGGCTAGTTAAGTACAAGTTCTTTAGATTTCTCATAGGTTGAATATTCGTTTTTCATCTTCTTCTAATGTCAAAGATTTTATATTGGCGATTTCGTCTTTTCTCCGCTAAAAATCTTAACATTTCTAATATCAGTAAAAGAATTGTCTTCTTAAATTTTAAAAACCATACGTCATCCTTTTGAAAAGAACTATAAATTTATGTTACAAATTAGTACAAAATCCTCCATGTTATAGGATATTTTCCCAGTATGCATTGTACCATAGGTGGTTTCGCTGTATTATTAAGACTTGTGAGATACCGTAGCATGTGGTTTTGTTGTATTGTCGAAAACCCGACTTGCAGATACAGTTGTAACTTCCTACTGTGTTAGTACAATCCGTTGTTGAAGCATCGCAAAGTCCCAGTCCACACTCGTCTATATCTAAATGTTTAAATGTTTTAAATACAATATCTAAAGATCTTTGACAATGTGATACAACAGCATTTTTTATCGTTTTTGCATGCTTTTACTAATGCCTGCATTCGTCCACGACAGCCGTTATGTTTTTTGTAGCGACTAATAAACTAATGAATGGTCGGGAATTTCCACTTAGCCTACTCCTCCCGGTATCTGTTATAAATGCTGTGCACAATTATTAGTGATACTAGCAACATAAAATCTCTTGCCATGAATATCGCGAAGGTACTAGACTTTGAATGTGTTAACTTTTCAGCATCGGATACCATTGAACTCAACCATTCTTCGAACTGTTTGTCATCATGGAGCGAGCGCTAGAAGCGCTCATTGTATCACCTTATATGCCAACCTATGTTTTGGGACCAAAACCGGCTCAATCTGCTTTCCCAGTTCGATGCGGTGCCTTCGGCGCTATAGAAAAACTAGGAGAAAGGGTTATAATTTGACGGCATATTGACCGGCCAATGAGGGGCGTTCGTGCCTTATCGCGCCTTATCGCGCCTTATCGCGCCTTATTGGAACTCTGTGGTTGGCTGCGCGTAATTTTTTAGCGCGAGGTTCTGGGTTTAGCAGGAAGAAGAGCCTACAAAACAGTGCAGAAAGAGCGCGCAACGCTTCAGTTCAGTTCAGTTCAGTTGAGTAGTGGAGCTAGAAAGAGTTATAGTCAAGAAAATGTGAAGAAAGTGAATCTGAAAATAAAATAGTCAGAGATGCAAATTTGATTCGATTATATTATTAACCTTGTTGGGAACGGAAACTGTGGAAATCAACATACTTATTTACTTACTAACTTTTCCTCTAAATTGGCGCCAAAAAATGGGTGACGTCAAGACAGGTTTTCGGTCTTGGTGGTAGTTTCATCTGTAGTCTGCTTCATGTAACTCTTCTATAGCGCCTTTTCTACTCTGTGATAGAATCATGAGTCTGCGGCCACCGGAGTGGAAATCCCTACGCTCGTCGCCTCACGACAGAGCGCGTGGTCTCCAGGGGCGCCACCGTCGCGATACTTATTATAGTTAATAGTTTTGGGCTTTTCTGATTCAGCGACAGTAACATTTTACAACGGCTGTCTATTTTAGTAAAATGTGATCGTTTCTTTCATTAGTAAAAGGCTACTTACTTAATTATTAATGGCACATATAGAATATATTAAATTAAATGACATAACACCTTACTGACCAAGCTTACTCTGGAATACTCAAAATAATTTAATAGACCAACATATTAAATAGCAAAATAATTTACTTAATTCATAGACTATCTAAGCTATGTATACTAAATTTATAACTCATCATACTTACTTTGTAGACAATCTTATTTCAAACATTTTTATATATTATTACTTTTATTGTTTTCTCTAAGGTAATCGTTCGGGAAGTGATTTTTCTAGAGAGTGAATTTAAGTAGGCCCATACGTATAGTCTGAAATTGGTCTTGGTCTAAGAAATGTCTTAGAGAATATGGAGAAACAAAATTAATGAAGCTCACAGTTCTTCAAAAGGCTAAATCACATGCATTACAGATTTGCGTTTCGGCCTATGACATATAAAGCGTCTACACTCTACAGGCTACAGCAGTTGTAATTTTTATGCCACGAACCTTGACATATGTCCCAGAAAGCTTTCCTTTCATGTTCTGGCAAACAATGGCAGCGAGTGATTGTTGCAAAATTCAAGTTAACAGTGGCGCAGGTTTCATTCTGTGAACAACCTCCATTCTCTTTCGTGCAATCTACAATGAAGTTTCAAAATCTAGTTTGTAAGTAGAGAAAGTAAGTTTAAATCTGTTTGGTAGGCCCTCTTTGTAATTGCAATTGTACTTATGATAAATTAAGTTTTATATACTAAGAGTTACAAAATAAATTAAAATTTTCGTTTCATAGCGTGAGCACTTTAGGCCTCCTGGATAGATAACAAAAGGCTGTAGGCCTACAATGCACACGACCCAGAGAACCGAAAGACCACTGATCAATTTTAGGTTTGGTGCACGGCACGCATACACCGTCAGACTTTCACGAACGCACCGATCTGCGGGGTTACGTTATGCGTAGTTCTTAATCAAAATACTTTGGCTCAGAAGGACAAGTTTGAACTCGACGTATTCGCTGATCCGGGCTATTGAAACTGCTCTTGTAACGCGAGTATGATGTGGTTGACATTTTTATTAGAACGGTTAGAGAAGCAGCAGCATTAACGACTGCCTGCAGACTGATCCCATACTACACTGAGGCAAGCCAGCAAAGTCGCCATTAGATCAGGATATGATTTTGCAAAAATTTGCAAATCATATCCTTTTTGCAAGATTGGGGCATGGACCTCAGCTGTGTTATGACTGTGAAGCTGGTCCTCACAAGTCCTGTTATATCTGGCGTAATTGAGGAATAAACAGGGTCCACGAAACTCGATCTTTGACTGCAACATATGCAAATAGCGAGAAACTCATATCCAGGTCAGATTAGGTAAGCTTATATCAATATAATTATTGCTTAAATAACCTCGAATGTTGCAACTTGCGCCAGACCATCCAGCTTTGCACGTAGAATTGCATTCACCAGTCAGGTAAACGCATCGACTGTTGTTGTAGCAGTGGCACTGATTGTGACATGTTGGACCATAATATTCAGCCGGACACACTAAAATGTTATAAAGCATCTTTGATCCTTTACCTATCAAGGGGTGTTTCAATTTCATATTTATAAACCGCCTTTGCGTCCAAGCAAGACAATCGCTGTATGCCCTGTGCATCATAGTGGGATACCGCCTACCTGGGTCACTGCTTCATGATGTCGTGCGAATGACCACACTGGCCCGTTCGCTGGGAAATCTGGTCAGGCGTTGGTGGAACGTCTGATCCGTCTACGTTTATCTACCAGAGTGTAATCCCACCTTCGAACGGCAGATGTGAACCTCTTCGATCCTGGCAAACCCGGGCCTTGTGTTGAATTAGCTCCTTCCCCAGAAAAGTCATTCCCATTCCCATACTTAGTGGGCCAGCCTCCGTAGTCCCTACTACCGAATCATCCCCAGGCAGGCACCTTAACGCGGAAATCGTTATTAATTCGAATGCTATAATTATCTTGTCTAATGAATGTAAACCAAAGTGTGAAACGCAGTTGGGTGAATGAAGAATATACTTATTTACTTGCTTACTTGTTTACTTACATTCATACCACACTTAGTAAAATAGTATGGCAAACCAACTATTCCAGTACTAAATGTTACAGTTCTTTTAGGAATATAAAATGATTACTGTGATATAAAATAAGTGTCGTTCTTGCACATAAATGACTTACTAAAATAACAAGAATAGTAGTATCCAGTTCTGCTCTAAATTATATCAATCAATCAATCAATCCTTTTATTGTTTCCGGAGAATAGTTTACAAGTAGTGATCCAGAATAATCATAATCACCGATCAAAAGTTTGGTAATTTAAAACAGAAAACAGACAGATCACATGATTATCTTATTAACGTTTGAGGGAAACAATCGGGTACCCAGAAGGGACTGAAGTCCCGCTTAGTAATGATAATTGTCAAGGAGGTAGGCTCTGACCTCTTTTTTAAATAGGGCAAGATTCGGAAGAGAGCGCAGTGACTTCGGTAGGTTATTCCAGGCAGGAGGACCAGTGCATTTTAAGGTAAAAATAACGAGTGTTACTGTTAGTGCGGGCATAGGTTCCATCAAAGTTATCGATAGATCTCGTATAGTGAGAATGAGTATCAGAGATCTTAGAGAAGTAAATCATTCAAGCAGTTGTTAAGCAAAGCAATGGTTGGTCCAATATTAACCTACCTGAATAGACACTGTTGGCCCAAGCTCCGCCGCATTTTTGCGATGGGTTTCCGTTACATGTATCCGAACAATAATTTTCATTTAATGGCCCATATTTAGCGTAGTTTTCTCCACAGAAGCAATGACCTCTGGCCTAAAGTCACAAAAATAATCGTTTTAATCTCTCTGCCTGCCTGCCGTCGATAAGCCTCCTCTGCTTGTCGATGCAATGTTGTATCGATCTTGGCCTGAACTTTCACAAGTAATGTAAATTACATAGTTAAATAATGGTCTGGCTCCAAGTTCCTCTTGTAGTCTAACTCATCAAGGCGATCGATTTACCGATCGACCAGACCTTTGCTAGGCGATCGACCAAGGAGATCGATCGATCAATCGCCTCGAATGAGAAGACTGTTTGCATGCGTTTCATTTGAGAAGAGTCGATGTTGTTGAAAAGGGAATTGCAGTAATCGAGCATAATAAATTCAGTATTATTTGTAAAAGCTTTGAGCCTATTTACATTAATGGATTCAGCTCGCAGAAACACATCAGCAGCGTAAATTCAAGCCTAACTAAATTCTATGCGGTGTATTCACTTTTAAAAATAATCTTTAGATTAATGTGAAATCATGTTTGTCCTCGTTCTTAAAACCATTAATATTTGAAATTAAAGCACAATTTTTGAAACGCTAACTATAAAACAAGCTGGTTCAATAGCTGAATAGGTTGAAGGATGAAATTATGTTGATGTATCGCTCTTCGATTTGATCCTTAAGTCAAACAACTGATCATGGGTATGATTATCTGATATTTCGTGTGTTAACCATTTCCAACAGTAAGAAAGACAAGGGCAAATTTGAAAGCGAATGGACTCTTGTCACTCTTGTCTAGTGTATGTATGAAGATTCGGAAAAAACTATTCTAACGTATACAGAAAAAATATTAATCATCCACTGCGTCACAGAATCTGTTATATGTTTACCTGAAGACCTGCAATTGAGTTATTTCGCAAAATACAACTGTTAGAGCAAGCTTCAACTGTCATATGTTCAGAATAATAACGGAACGATGAAATGGCACGTGGTTCGTTATCCCGAAAGCATCCGATATACTTTTCTGACAAGTGTGCTACAGTAGAACAAGATCAAGTAAATTGGCTTTAGTATAAAGACAATAAGATACTTTAACATTTGTTTTATCGAGAACTATTGGTACTTTCGTCAATATTTACTTCTATATTTTCATCGTCGTCGTCGGTGTTATTGTCGACATTGTCATTTTCACCGTCATCAGCTACAACGGTCTCTCAAGCATTGCCTTCACTTTCATCAACAACAGTAGAGAGTTACTCTCGCATAAGGTTCGCAAGTTAATATGTTCACATAGTCATACTCTCTCATTCACTGACATTATTCTTGCATTAGTTTTAAATTAAGACTGTCGGATTAAATTTACACGACTAATTTAAATATTGGGTATATAATACTGAATATTTACTGTCGCTGCAAGCTGTACCGAACCATTTCCCTTCGCATTCGTTTTGACATTTTCCAGTCATTCGAACACAAGGAGCTTGTCTTTTGCAGTGACACGCCTGATCACATCTGTAGCCGTAATAGCCTATCTCGCATACTGTCCAGAATAAAGCACATCGTCACAGGAACAGATACAGTGCAAGTACCGTATAAGTCTTATTATTTCATTGAATGTATCTATAGCATGTAAAATATGTTATTGAAGTTCGTTAATATGTATGTCTTTGTTGACGGAGATGTATGTACACTCGAGACAAAGATTGAGTCATGCAAAGGATAGAATAGAACAGTGCATCTTGGCAAGCGATTTCTAGGATGATAGTGAATTGGAAATTCAGCTCTTTTGGTGCAAGTAATTCCCAAATACGAAGTTCACAACAGCTGAGGGTACGTGAAAGTAAGGCAACTCCCCTGGAAGTAGTGTCGTGTTAGTTTTTGGTAGCATGCGACCTGCAGATAACCAACTAGAGCAAGTTAGGCTGTTTGAAGATAATGCTCAAAAACTAAAACACGATTGGAACAAAATTATACGGTGCAAATAAAAGAGCAGTCAGGCGATTCAGTCATTAAAAATTCACTAGGAATACCATTGTTACTTTGACCTCTGAAAAATACCAACTCACGCAAATTAGAATAATCTTAATTTTTATTTCTCGACTGATGTGTAATATAGCTGAGAAGATGTTTCAAATAACTTTGAAGCTTTTACCGGCATAGAGCGAATAAAATACTCGTTGTCCCTTCGATCCACCACAATACTCTGACTGATTGCCAGGACAGAATGAGTTACAAGAAGTATCCGGTAAACTGACACCGAAGTTGTTCCCGCAAAGACAATCCTTTGAATTCTAGAAATAATGCATGATGCACGTTCAATGTAACACTTGTAACAGTAATCGAATAGTAAAAAAATCTTTGCAATACCAAAGCTAACAAACTTTTACTTTACAAGCTTGAGCTCAAAACCAAAGGTTTACACAAGTAATGAAAGTACCATGACATAGGCTACGATAAAAGATTGAGCTCGATTGAGAAGGTTTCTCCCACGGACAAGATGACAGTAAAACACGCTGTCATATGTCAAATTATTTAGTAGGCTTTACCTTGGCTGTCATATGTCAAATATTATTTGAGACTATTTAATAGGCTTTACCTTGGCTGTAATTTACTGTTCATTCTTTTGACGAAGCTACCTAAACCTGAGCGTTTTATTTTAATTTTATTCCTGGTTGCTCAAACTAAGAAACATCTGTTACAATGTGTAAATTCAAAATGGCAACACATAATCACCTCGAGTCTAGCATATGTTGAACTTTGTAGTAGACACTGCCCGATACAGAACTCTATAGTCAAAGTAGTGTTGTTCTGAAGAGTTATTTTCTGCAGCCCAGTCTGATCGTTCACGTCGTCATAATAGCAGCCAATATATTTGTCTTGAATGTTTCCTTCATCACAATCATAGTAGCAAATTTGAAAGCATCTTAGAGGTTACACGTTTAATTACTTTTAAAATTCTGCATATTTTATATAAAAAACAATGCCACAAAATGATACAGACGACATTAGTTATTATGAACAATCGACGCGCTGATCGTAGACCTTCATTCGCGCTTAACACAAGAAATTCAAGTTCTTATTACCAACCCTACGCTCATACCCGGCTATTCTCTGTTAGATTACCGGAGTCTCAATATGTAACGAAATACCACCATTTATTTAACAACTGCCTAGTCTATGGTCATTTAAACGCAAACTATGCTCCTGTTTGCTTAAGGGACGCAGTTAGCACCCCAGTATATAAACGCCGGTAGAATCACCAGTAGAAGTACATCAGCACAACCATAATCCCAATAGGTGATGTCGAGTGTTTAGTTATATTTATTATTTCCGTTGATGGATAATCTTCACAAGATCGTATACAATTATAGATGCTGGTTCCCGCGGTTTCGCTTTTCCCCGCGACTTCTGCTTTTCACCTTGTTGTATTATTACCCCTCCTGGGTCATCTGTGTAGCCAGCTAATGCTATTCGAAAACGTATTCCTGTACTGTTGATTCTTTCTGCTTATGTCCACAACAGATTATGAATAGCAACATTTTCAGAATAGTTCAAATGGAAATACAGTTTACAACGACGTAATTTTCGCAAGAAAAGTGAAATTCAGCCTGCCCAGTCCATTAATGAAACTTTTAACACTTTCTCATTTCTTAAACCCGAATATAAGACGATATTCATAATTCCAGCATACATTTAATTCATTAGATCCTCTTGCTGATAAAGTGAAGGCAGGGATGGCGTAGATCAGAAGGGGCTAGGAGCAACTCTTGCAAATGGCTACGTAAAACACCTAACTTGGAGGCGTGAGATCCAGTACAATCACATGCCCAGTAGAACGACCGCTTCAAGGGATCATTGTCAAAATGGTGCATGTCTAAAGCCACTCACTAAATGTACACCCGAATACTTAAGGGAATCAACCCACGAAATTGGGTAATCACCCAAAGACATCGAGACCACTGACTTGGAACAACCTTTACACAATTGCATGTAGTAAGACTTAGAGAAGTTAAACTCAAGGAAAAGTGCAGCAAACATTCAGCATAACTTTTCTGAGATCAAACGCTGCAGCATACACGCAACTACCTATAGAGTTAAAATAGTGTATGGATGAATAGGCAGAATAGCATCAGTGCAACCCAGCCCAGGCTTGAAGTCAAACTGTAAGTCATCAATCTGTAAATAGCCTACCTCTGGGGTTAGACCAATCTGTCAATGGCAAATATTCACAAAGTCCATTAACGAGGTAAACTGACCTTCAGTGAAGAATGACAATGCTTGAATTATGTTTAATAAATATAATCCAGCAAATAACCAATTGCCTTCCATATTATTTTATGATACTTTATATTACTTGACATCAGAAATTTCATACAGCCACCTAGGAAGTTAAGCAGGAAACATATGAAATCACTTATGTATTTTCAATATGTACTAATGTACATGCACCTTGGATATATAATCAAGTCATTGCTTAGCTTTCTTGTCAGCCTTCCTATAATAGAATGATTCATTCAATTGCACGCTATCGGCTATGTGGGCAACGAGCCAAAGCTCACAAACCTCAGCTCTATTGACATTTACACAGCTATCAGGCACATTATACGATACGTTAAACAATGTCTGTCCATATAGCAAAGAATTGCTTCACTGCAATGCAACTCAAGGGGTCTAGATAAATACGAGTCACTTTCGTCAACAAAGAAGTAGATCAGGAAGTTTCACTTTCATCCAAAGTCTGTTCAACTCGAACTTTCCGCTGTGTAGGCTACTCGAAGCTACTGTGTTACCATACCCTAAGCAGCCACCAAGCCGAAAAATTTCGCCAAGACAATCAGCCGCCGGAAATGTTGCGCTTCCACAAAAAACTGCTTATTGGAACTCTGTATAGTCGATGCACTTTTTGAACGAACTATATTTCAAGCCGTAATTATTTTGTTCCAATGCACTTATAACTGAAAAAGAGAGTTTACCAGCATTTACAGCTAGTCGAGAAACCAGCCTTAAATTTGATAAAGCTTGGCGTTAACCAGAAAAATAACTGCTTAGAGGTATGTGCGCTACTAATACCACACAAGCTCTTTACTATAATCTACTCCTACTGGATGAAACTGAACACATCAATAATGGTGACGGTATGTCCTTAACAACAACATTTCAACATAAAGAAACAGTTTGACCTTCACATCCCTATTGCCTCATATATTATAGTTCAATTGACTAGATTAGGCTACGTTTCGTAATTAAATTAGCTTTGCATCACAAGCAACCATCATTCTGCTGATGATAACAAAACTTTGAGACTATTAAGTGCAGTTTTGTTAAAGTGCTGCAGTTTTATTATGTCGTTTTAGCGCAGCTCTTTGTAATTATACTGGTTGTAAACTTTTATAGCGCTCTTCAAGATAAATGAAGTTGAATCAAGTGAAAGTTTATTAAAAAGCAAAATGTTCAGAGCAAACAGTGTTCTGATAACTTCTGCTGGTCGTTGTTCGATATAGCTGTAATGGCGCACATACACTTCACCAACACTTAACAACTGTCCTCTTTTGTCGTGGCTGTGAATTGTTTAATGCCTGAACATCTCATAGCATAAATAGACCGTACCATATTTTTGCGTGTGTGTATATGTGAATATATGTATGCATGTATGCGTCGTCATTCTTGTAAGAGCGAATGTGTGTTGATAGGATTAGTGTACTGCGCCTAGCCTCCTAGGTTCTTGAATAAGCCTCGAGACATCAGAAGCAATTGAGCAGAAAACCAACGAACAAGGAAGTCATTGGTGTATTTACATTTCTAAATCTATAAGGCCGATAAGTAAGACGTGACCATGCAGATCCATACTAACGCAGCGCTCTTGTTGAAGACATGACTGTGTTCTATTGTATGCGTTTACTGTGTATGATTACTTTTGCATTTTGGTTTACGTGTAGTTCATACAACACTGATAGGTGAACTAAAGATAGGAAAACCCCCGTCCTATTTAGTACGTGGATCGGAAACCGTCCATGGATCAGGAAGTCGCACTTTTAATCGAAGTCTGTTCAATCTAACTTTCCGCTATGTAGCCTAGGCTACTTGAAGCTACATCGTTAATCGCCTGTGTGGTGGGGCTTTGCGAGAGGGCAGGAACGGGAGGCCCTTGAGGGAATTAGCTGGAGGCTGGTACGCCAGGGGTAGCCTACGTACCTCTATCTTCTCCCTCATTTGAGACTCTTTGCAGCAATGCGGATACCAGACTCTTTGCCTGTATTCTGCACAATTCTTGTCATGTGTTAGGTAAATTGTTACAGCCGATTAAGCAATCTCGCTACTCCCTGCGGTCACGGTCCAATAACCGTGAGCTTCCCATGTTTGACAACCTGACTCAGATAATTATGCTTCCTTGCCCGGATGCTACACAAATTAGCAATGTTTTCCCTAGATATGGCTATTTTATATTGAAATCTGTGCATTGCTGCCTATCACACATCTTGATATTATTAATATTAATAGAGTAGCACTTTGAAAAGTAAAAAAAATCGTAATTGAATTTTTCTTAAAAATCCGAGGCAAAAGTGCCACATATTGTAGAAACCCTCTTAAGCTCTTCATTTCCCCCTAACTAACCCTTACTCTTCCTCCTCTATTGAACGTTCCCCTGATATACAATAACGTCTGTCATTCGATTCTTTGGTTCTATATATGTGACGTCGGCCGAGAAAAGGGACCACTTGTCGGGAATGGACTTAATAACAGTTTCAATAAGCTTATACCATCAGAAAATCAGGGTAAATTTCCGAACATTTAGCCCATAAATCCTTGCACTTCTTAGAGAAAATATAAAATATAATTTGGTGGGAAATCCCCTATAGATATTGAAACTGTCTCTACCAAATGCGCTAATACCAAATTTTTGGCCTTAATGCATCAGGTGGAGTAATATAGGTTGCTGCACATCGATTATTAGCTTCAGGTGCAGTAATTAGATGTTCAAATCAATAATCATGGTATTACAAGAAAGACTATTTCCCGCTGATCTAGAAAGCGACAAGTGGTCCTTTTCTTGGCCGACATCAAATATATACATTTTTTTTGTTTATTTGAATGTATTACTATAATTGCCATGTAGGCTCTAGTGCTGTGCTTTTGCTAGTGCTTCTCAATAAAGAATATAATAACTTATTTACTTTACTAGTACCACTGATACTGTAATCTATGAGCTAATCCAACTGAATGAAACAGAATACAGCAACAAAAGATATTGGTGTGTACTGTGTACTCAACATTAAAATTCCAACCCAGAGAACGAGTTTGATCTTCAACTTCCTATTGTTTCATATACTTGATGTAGAGTAGTTAATTTGTCTAGATAACGTTTTGTAATAATAATAATATAATTATTATTATAAATGAAATGTGCAATACAATCAACCATCTGCTGATACAACAAAACTTTGAATTTATTACGAGTCAGCTTTGTTAATGTGGTTCGTTTTATTATGGTGTCTTAAAGCAGCTCTTTGTGACACTAGTCGTACACTCAGGGCCGTGCATGTGCCAACGGTGCCGTGGCACAGGGCGCAACTCAAGAGGGGGCGCAAATTTTGCGATGGAGTGATTTAATTACTAATAATACTTTCTCTTGAAATATGAAATATCCATCACAAATGAAATAAATGTAATGAAATTAAATAATAGCAAATCTGGCATAGACCAAAATGGGCACAAAAGCCAAAAAGAACGAACTGCCGTGATTGGTGGAAATTTACGAGGGGAAAAGGCGCTTGCGATACTGCGTTGTGATTGGTGGAAAAGCGAGCGAAAAGAACGCGGTTCTTTTGGCGCGTAGATTAGCCTATAAAACAAGGCGAAGGACTGGGAAAGGTCTCTTAGATGGTTTTGCAGGTACCGTCCCTGCTTACTAAAAAGTGCATTGCTATTCATAATTGAATGGACGTTTGCCAATTCGATCCCGATGAAACGGTAATTTTGGAAAAGACAGCTAACTTTATGAAACGGAATGAAAATTGTAATTTTGGCGTAATTGGATGTGGAAACCGCTATTTGGTATCTCCCGTGAATTTCTTTTAATTAGGCCTAAACTATATTAAAATTAGAACTAGCGAATTGGCCGTGTTGTCAGTGCCAACTAATGCAGAGCTAATGTAGATGATTTAATCCAGAAAGTTATAAACCGGCAAGAAGACCAGGCAGAAGTGATAATGAGTACAGCAAGTGCTAAGACAAAGACGGAGAGTGAACCCTGGACAGATTATGAAAGTACTGGTGTAGGGACAAGGAGCCCAATTGGAGCGGACACTTTTCGGTCAGCACCAAAGCCGGTCGTAAGCTCTAAGCTCAGCCTACATGTAGTATCTGAAGAGCTGGAAGACATAGCGACAAGTGGCGCTATAGAAGTCACGGTACAGGCGGGCCCCGTAAGAGCGCACGCCTGCTTCATAAATCCCGTGTTGCTTGCACGATGGGTCACCCATGGCCTACGTTGGGGAATAGAACCCGACGGAAGTCGATTCCTTTCCTCAAGAAACTTGCCCGAACCTCCTTGTCCTCAAGTCCCTTCAACAGCAAAAAAATCTGAAGTTTCTTAAATGAAATAAATAGAAACAAAGAACTTCTTTTCTATTTTCTTTAAAAGACAAAGTTTTATGTTATATTCGAGATAACAAATTTGGTTGTTATTGGTTAAGTTGATCTTTGAGGAGTGGGGCGCTAGATTTACGCTTGGCACAGGGCGCAATTACAGCTTGCTACGGCCCTGCGTACACTTTAAAGCGCTCTTCAAGAGAAATAAGATAAATGAAGCTATAATTAATTAAAAACAAATAGTCCGTCAGCAGGATAAACAAAGTGTTCTGATAATCATGCTGACCATGGAATGGTGTCAAGAAAATATCTTAAATGACGACATTATTTTTATATCCTTCAATGACCTTCATAAATCATTATATAGGCCTAAATGTCTTTTTAAATAGCCAAAACTTGTAATAGTCAGAGCTCTTAGCATTCAAAATAGTCATTATTGTGCATTTAGGTGCTACAAGCAAAAAATGATATTTTTGAGTTCAGGAAGAAATTATGATCAAAACCTGATATTGTGCCAGTTGAAAAAAAATATTTTTTTTGAGTTTTTTGGAGGTTTTACGTTATTTTATGTTAGCATAACATTGTGCATTTTGAAGCTACAAGCACAAAAAGGATATTTTTGTGTGTAGGAAGTAATTCTGAACAAGACCTGATATTGTGCCAGTTGGAAAAATTAGTTTTTTTTTAGTTTTTTCACTTTTTATATTTTTTTATCATTCCAGCAAAGCTCAACTAATGCTGAGCAATGTAGCCGCCTGGCTTAGTAAATTCAAAAGCTTAACAAAAATGCTATATTGAATAATATCTGATATTGTGCCAGCTGTAACAAATTATTTTTTTTAGTTTTTCACTTTTTTGCGTTATTTGTTGTTAGCATAACATTGTGCATTTTTGTGTCACAAGCAAAAGAGAGATATTTTTGTGTTCAGGAAGAAATTCTGATCAAAACCTGATATTGTGCCAGTTGAAAAATTAGTTGTTTTGAATTTTCACTTTTTTTACCAAAATGCACAATGTTATGCTAACAACAGAATAACGCAAAAAAGTGAAAAACTAAAAAGAATTAATTTGTTGCAGCTGGCACAATATCAGATATTATTCAATATAGCATTTTTTAAGTTAAGCTTTTGAATTTACTAAGCCAGGCGGCTACATTGCTCAGCATTAGTTGAGCTTTGCTGGAATGATAAAAAAATCATAAAAAAGTGAAAAAATCTAAAATTTAATGTGGTCAACTAATTAACGTCTTCATCCTCAGCTGCAGGAGCAGCAACACCAACAGTCAGCACCATCCTTTTCTTCTTCCTCCTTCTCCGCATCATCATCGTCATCATCATCATCGTCATCATCATCATCATCATCATCTTAATTGTTATCACCATGACCATGACAGTCAACGGCAATGGTACTGCTTTCAAATTCGTTACAATTATTTTATTTATTATTATTATTATTAAGATATTTATATCAGGCTGTTGAGTCTATAGCACCACCAAGCATCGCCAAGCTATCTCTTATTTGGCTACGACAAATAAGGGCAACGCCACCTTTTCCTAAAACAAACGCCACTTGATCTTAGCCGTTACTTTACGTCATCGATTGTGAAGCATAGGCTGATGTAATTTTGTAGTTGCATTCGCGGATAAGCTCATGCCTCGTACTTCCATCACCAATTTATAAGAACTGTTGCTCTTCTTCTCTTGTCAACATTTAATAATTATCCATCCATCCATCTTTCCCTCTGTCCATCTATCCATCATCTATGGATAGATGGACAGAGATCGTACTGTCCGTACGATCGTCCTTCCCTCTGTCAGTCTGTTTATCTGACTACAAAGATATCCCTCCATCTAATCATCCATCCGGATTAGTAGCCATCGGATCGCCCTGCCATATCCCATTGTTAACGGTAAAATAGGCAGATGTTCCTTAATCTATAGCGCTCAGTTTATAGGGGACGCTTGAATTCGACACTCTTAGCCGGGAGGGCGCTTAGCTACGAAGTAATCGCCACAGTTCATCCAATCCACCGAGACTGATGATAACAGATCATCGGTTGGAAAAGAGACACGATAGTGAACACAAGAACGAAAGATCATTTGCAGAGTTGGATAGAATGCCCACCAGGTTACGATTGTAAGTAGGTAATTATATTCTTGATTATAAAAGTTGTATAACCGCACTCTGGTGTACATACTATTTTATTAAAAACAAAAGTACAGCATCAATAACGAAAAAACGAAAACAAACGAGAACTTGAAAACTTGCAGCCAACTACAACGGCACCAATCCCATACATTGACAGATCGTTTATTAAGTTGATCTATAAGTTGTAATAAATGGACCTACAACTTGTAACATTATGAACGTTTAGTTTCTACCAAAGCTGTTCAGGGCTAAAGCACTAACAGTAACTTATGTATATTATTAGTACCAGGGCTGCGGAAGTTAACGATTAATTAATCGATTAATCGTCAATTAATTTTAACGATTAAATTTATTTTTAACAATTAATCGAAGACCATTTAACCGCTTGATACATTGTCAACAAAACACTCTGCTTAGTAGAACCTAGCAGTTTTAGCATGCTGGTTTGTTTACGCAATTAGTTGAAGGCAGATAGCTGAACTTAAAAACGTAAACAAGACTACTAATATGTAACTACTAACCAGCAATTTATATTAATAATACCATAAAATGAAAAACAATGAATAATTCTAATTGTGTAGTTGTCCTTCATTACTGGAGAATACATGCATTTACAAGATAACTATTAATTAATCGTTAATTCTTGAATAGTTAGGGTCTAACTATTAAAACATTTTATTCGTTAACAGCCCTAATTATTAAATTACATTGTATTACCGTTTCAGCACTGACTGTCTCAATAGTGTAATGATCATGATCAAGCATCAAAATCGGATAATGAGAAATTGAGCAAAAAAGCTGCATAGATCAAGAATGAGGTGAATAGACAGGCAGAATTTTTAAAATATTGCTTAGAAAATTATTTTGATGCAATCTCACTTAGGTAATGTTAATGCAACAAAGGCGAATTTCTGGCAGTAAATGCGACAATGGCCTCTGAAAAGCAGCAAACTCTTATAACAAAAATAACGAATAATTTTTGAAAAAAAATTAATCAGAAACTACAAAAGTGTCATGTCGCAATTAAGGAATTCAAACTAACCAGGAATTATTATACACAAGTTAAACTCTTCATGTTCCGTGTATATAGATTCATCCTGTGTCTGCCTGTTATTCAGAGTTTCATAGGCGAGATTCAAAACCGTATTCTCCAATTTTTCATCCGGCTGTGCCCGATGCTGACTTTCACTGGAATCTAAAGCCATAGGAAATTAGTGCTTATCTTCTGCGGCAAGTACCAATAACGTAACAGATCGTACATCGTCAGGAAATGACTGAGAAAATTCTATCGAGAGAGATACGGAGACAGAGAATATGATATACAGGTAATTAGAACTTGGAAGAGAAAGAATGACGAACCAATACAGATTACGCAACAAAGCATAAAACAAATTCAAGCAATAGCCTTATACACGCAGGAACGGCCATACAGTGCTCAAGTAATTTACACAACTGAACTTAGCTGAGAATAGTAGACCTATTTTGGAAGCAATTCTTGCCTTCCGAGTTTCTCTGCTGCTGTCGTCTTCGTCTTAAACAAATCGAAACAAACTATCATAAACATTGCATTGTATTTACACACGCAAACAATAACTGCATTTACTACAATGCTATCTACAAATGATATAGGACAAACCTTCATGAAGCTACGGCAGCGTAACGGCAGTATTAACTATTAACTAGGCATACTAGTGTCATGAAAATTGAACGTTTCTTGCATTCACTGTCTCAATTCCACAATGTCTGATGCCATACTCGTCGGCACTTTTCAGTGGTTACTTGAACTGATTTACTTTCCTTCCAATCAAGTTACAATGCCTCTCTTATGTGCATGCATGGTTCTGCTTCAACAGTTTTGCAGCAAACCCAGGTAAATATGAGGATATCATATTTGACTCTCTTTCCCTTCTCATTCCAGCGTTTGCCTTGCTGGCATTGTAATGCCGCTTTCAAAAACTGTCGAAAGCTTAGGGTCACTCTGGATAACATTTCTTACATTTCAATTCCACATAAGTAAATCTTGTTTTCATCATACCAAGTACAAGTCACAGACCACTTGTCTGTTCTCGCCTTGACTACGCCAACTCTGTTTCTGCAGATATCTCAGATCTTCAAGTCTGAGTTGGATTTCTGTCATCTAATCTACTTAGACTATAGAGTGATTCCTGAATATAAAAGCATTAATGGAAATAAGTTTAGAGTGAACATCTCGTCTCTTTGAATGACCGAGAAAGTAAGGGAAATTTGTCTCGACTGTTAATGAGATGGCGTTGAATCATTTACCTGAAGTTACCGCATTATCAAATTCACACGGTTCAGTTAGAGATCCCATTTCTTAATAGAATCAAAGTAAACTTATTGCAATCAAAGTTACTCGGGTATCTAGATACTTCCAACGATAAAAATTGAAAACTTTCTTGCCTCCACATAAAGATTCCAATGACGACAAGCGCAGGCCCAAGAGCTGATCCAACCGCGGCACCGATAGCAACTCCAAGAGGAACAGCTGAAACATTTTCGCTTTCTTACAAACTGTGACGTCTTACATCTTTTTCAGCTTAGCATCTACTAGTTATACTGCATGGAAACTGCACGAAAAATTAAGAGTAGCTTATTGTAACTGGTACGGTCCAATTAAGACCAGTAATAATTTCTGAAGTAATCACGGTGCAGATTCAACTAACACTCAGATCAACAGCGTAATTGTAAGTGCAAAGTTCAAAATAATGTCTAAACTTCTAAAGCGCTATTCTAAAGCTAAGCGCAGGACACCAGCTTATTTACGAGCGCTGCGTTGTGTCAGATGGGTTGTCCAGAGAGTTTATGGCGCTCCAAGTTCGATTGCCAGAAAGATTATGTGAAGTAGATGAGGAGCTGTTTAGGCGGGTTTAACGTGTCTCTTATTAATGGTGTCCGGAGGAGGTGGCAGGCAAAAACTGTGTCTTTGGATATTCCTACCTCCCATTCTAAGATGATACATGCAAGGTTAAGCGGTCAACAAATATAAAGCTGGTCATGTCATGCATGGCTTTCATCACAGCATAAAGAGACCACCATAAATGAAGCAGGAGCAGGTACGGGTATACCCGCGGGTACGGGTCGGGTTGGGTAAAGTAATTTCGGGTCGGGTCGTATCGACACTATAGTCCTTTGTTACGGGTACGGGTCGGGTAGCAAAAATGCTCTACCCGCAGACCTCTAGTAGCTACACAGAGATGGACAGGAATGAGACAAAACGATGATCTATCAGTAGTTCAGGAGGTTTATTAAATCAGTGAATATTTGGCAAATTTATGTAAGTAGGTTGCAATTATTGCAGACAGTTAGGCCTATAGGTTATCGAAAGACTGCATTAAGGGACGTCACTGGAAAAAGACGATTTTACTTCCTGAACACTTATTCTGTTATTCAGACCTATTAGTTTATCGGAGCAAGACTTCTCGTTGTGTGGCTTAAATCCCAGCTTGCAGTAACATTTGAAGCTTCCGTTTGTGTTGTTGCAATACGTTGTTGAATCATCGCAAGGACCAAACTGACATTCGTCCACATCTACAGAAAATTGATCGCGACACAGCAAAAATAGCAATCAAAATAATAACAGTTTAAGTCTACTGCAGTAAAATCAAGCAATAATGCTCATCCACAGAAATGATAAAATTATCATGTCAGTGGTAGGTTAATTTAAAATCTAGTATAATTCAATCAAGTCTGTTATAATCTAATGCCTTCTACAACAACGTCATCTTAATGCCCAGCTATCAATCGATGGGTGCTGTAATATGGCAACTCTTCTTTTCTTTTGCTTACTCATCTGTCGCCTTCCTTTATGCGTCCTTTCGTTTCTTGTTGAAATCTGTCTTTAGAACATTGATGATCTTAGTGTTTTGTCTAACGAAGCGAATGCACTTAGGCGACTGTACAAATAAATGACATGTTTAGATCTAGCCATGAATTGATGTTGGAAAATTCATTGTAGTTTTCTAATTCTCGCAAATCGTGAAAGTAGAAACAATGAGTGCCGGAAAGAATGTCTTTCTTCACATTAGTTGGAGTATGAAGCTTATAAATATCTTATTGTGCATGAATATAGATTTTATCAACACATATCATATAACGTCGATTGCTACCTTCGCAACTGTCACTTTTTCTTTGAAATCCTTTCTTGCAGATACATAAGAAACTTCCGATTTTATTGCTGCATTCTTCTGCTGCACCTGAGCAATTGTGGATATTTAAGTTACACTCGTCGGAGTCTGCAAAGAAAATATTATCTCACAGTATAGGCGTCATATTTTTAGTAGATCGTCCATCGTGAGAGGTAGGCCCTATTTAATGTGTATACCGCAGTTTTCTTACAACCATCTTATCATTCTTTTTTGTCTGCATTGTATCATATAATCATAAGGATCAGTTACTTTCCGTCGCGACATTAAAGCTTATCCTCATATTCAGCACATCAGTACAGACATCATCTGTCGAAAGCTCAAATATGTTCAATCCGAGACATGTGTGTATGTTCATGTCTGCAATTCATTGATAGTGGTCTATGATAACTGAACATTTTTCTATCATTTAACACACAGTCCGGATACGAGAACTTACTCCGTGATGTTGGAATTCCTACACACGGAAATGGAGTGAGAGACGCGTGATAGTGACCGATGTGCAGTGCATGTTCCTAGGGCGAAACGATTAAGAGAGACTGATGTCTCGGATTTTTAATGGCGGTAGTGCCAGCTTTAGAACATGAAGAAATGTGATGATATCCGTATATATAGTAAAGGTGGCACATCCTGAAACTTCCTTGCACGGAACGAGCACTATGGACAAAGATCATACGGAATGGTTCATACTGAAAGTAGAAGGAGCACTGATTTCTGTGACTCTGAAGGTAGAAAAGGATTAAAGTCATCTCCCCGCAGGGTATTAGGTAGCAACCTCCAAAGAAACACCTGCATGTCAACAGTCGCCAAATAAAGGGTACCCTATAGTGTTATAACTCGTGCTATGATGTTATCTGGGGCACTACTGTTTTTGCTCGTTCTCATAAGACTTTTCTGTTTTCTAGGGGCCCTTCGCACTGGAAGCGCTTCTGATTAGGTTGTACTGTGAGAGGTGCTTTATAAATCCGTAAATAGAATAGAATATTCCATATGTTATTTTAGAACGGTAAAGTTAGAGTGTAAAACTAATAAATATCTAATTGTGAATCAATACAGATTTTACCAACTCATGTCATACAATTTTGATGGTTACCTTTGCATATGTTATTTTTTCTTTGAAATCCTTTCTTGCATATACAAAAAAAACTTCCGATTGTATTCTGGCATTCTTCTGTTGCATCTGAACAATCGTGGCTCTTTAAAGCACACTCGTCGACGTCTGCAAAGAATATAATTTATTTTATAGTATATAAATCATATTCTATATCGCCCTGTTATTATTCTACTGTATAATGTGTCTTCATTGTGTCGTAAGGCATCAGTTCTTCGCGTCATCCCGTCATCCTTTAGAATTGGGAATAATGATTCCAGCAACACAACATCGGTTGTCAAAAATATCGCGGATGTTGTCTTATAAGGCAAGATACTATGTAAACTCTGTAGCATTGGCTACCAATGAACTAGCTATTCACTTTTCCATAGTGAGAGGAGCTCATTGGCAGCCAATAGCTAATAGTTTTGCGTTTTTTTCTAATCCAGCGACAGCAACATTTAACAACTTTCAATTTTATAAAAAAAGTAGTCCTTTGTCTTGAATTTATGAAGGGCTTTTTAGGTCTACTCAATTACCTATGCCAAATATAAAGTATTTAAAATATCATAAACTAACACCTTGCCGACTAAGCTTACTCTGTCGTAATGAAATATTAATAGACATAGACAATTATACATCAGACAGCAAAATAAATTACTTAACTCATATCTAGGCTACTGAATTTTAGAACTCACTATAATAAATTCTGACTTTGTAGATGATCTTCTTTAAACCTTTTTATATATAGGCCTATCGTTACTTTTGTTGTTTTCTCTTTAGTCCTTCATTTGTGAAGTGAATTTTCTTACGAACAAAATCAAGTAGACCAATACGTGAAGTCTGAGATTGTTCTTAATCTGAGAAAAGTCTTAGATAATACGGAAAACGTCCATAACTTATACAGCGTCTATGCAGCAGTTGCAATGTTTTTACAACAAACCTCGACAAATGTCCCAGAAAGCGTTCCTTGCATATCCTGGTAAACAGTGGCAGCGAGTGATTGTTGCAAAATTCAAGTTAACAGTGGCGCAGGTTTCATTCCGGGAACAACCTCCACCGTCTATCATGCAATCTGCAATGAAGTTTCCAAATTTATTTAGTAAACAGTGAAAGTAAAGGTGCAAATTTGTTTTTAGATTTTCACTGCAACTGTCACTGTAATTATGGCGACTTATATATAGGCTAACATCGCCAGAGGCGAACTACTTTTAGGCGCCTTACAGTTTTCAGATCATATAGTAGTAAATAAATAATAAATGCTCAATTTTTGTTTGATAGCGTGAGCACTTTGACCTCCTGAATAGACTACAGAAGGCTGTTACAATAGGGTGGATTAAAAACAGCTAGTCAATTATAACACATGTCCTGAAATATGTAACGTCATTGAATAATGGAGACCAAAAACCTCGGATTTCTACTTCGCAGCATCTGGAACAAGCGAGAAACTTATAACCAGGCAAGATTCGGTAAGCTTATTTCAAATTTATTAGTGTTTAAATAACCTCGAATGTTGCAACTGGTCCCATTCCATCCAGCCTTGCAAGTAGAATTGCATTCACCAGTCTGGTAGACACATCGACTGTTGTTGTAGCAGTGGCACTGATTGTGACATTTTGGACCATAATATCCGGCCGGACACACTAAAATGTTATAAAGCATCTTTACCGATCTAGAGATGTTCAATGAATTGTGTTACTATGAAGGTGACCAAGAAGGTGCCTCTTGGGATTTATTTTGTGTACCACATGTACAGAGTTACCACTGAAAATCCTGAGTTTTCATTCGCATTACACTATATGTGGGGCGCGCTGGTGTAGGGGTATGTTCGGTGCCTTGCAGCCGGAAGGTCGCGGGTTCGAATCCACCTCAAGCCGCCGCGTAAGGATCCTGGGCAAGTCCTTCACTCGCAATTGCTCATGCGCTTCGGCGTGAAACTCCGATTCAGTGTCCCGCGCTGTAGTCGGGGAGCGCCTCTGAGTAGAACTCTTGAAGGGGCGCTATAACAAGTGCTCATACATAACATAACATAACATAACATAACATAATTATACAGCCACTGATGCCACATTTTAGTAAACACATTATGGCTAACATAAAATATGAAAATATTAACTTTTGTAGCAGTGCCGGTGTCACGATATAAAGTCTCCCCGAAACAGAGTCGCCCCTTGCCGTAACAGTGTCTCCCCGGAGACTTTGTATCAGAACAAAGTCTCCCCATTGAAATAGAATCTCCCCTATCTACGATACAAAGTCTCCCCCTTACTAAAATCGCCCCCTCTGTTTTCATTTGCTTTTCTATATTATTTAAAATAGGATTTAATATGTGCATTTCTGAAATAAATTACTTTCAAGTTTATTAGGTGAATTCGATATGAAACAACTATGGAATTAAATGCGAAAATAAATTGTGAAATAAATGTTTTATAGTAGTAAATGCATCATGTACTCGTAAATAGGATGTCGGACGCGCTTATGTCATTAAACGCAGGGGAGAGATAACACACTGTATTAATAGGCTATAACTAAGAAAATAGCTCACACAACAAGTAGACTTTAACTGGTGCTAGTTGACACTGTTTGCTGAAAAGATTCTGAGCATTACCATTCACTAATTGATACTTATTCATTATGCCAAGTAGAGCTAATTAGCTTCAAAGTGAATCTTCTAAGGTTAGACGTATACCACTGAAATTGTGTTGGATATTAGTCGTTCAATATTATTAGCGTCAGATGTATCGGGCCAGCTTATTAGCTACATGTATATACAAGTAGTCTGAAACAAAGCCTGCGAGTAATTATAACTGTAGGCCTACTGGCTTCCTAGAATCTGGCTTCTATGCGATTATATATTATTGATGCGGATTAGGCCGTATACCCTTCAACTGGTATCAGTCAACTGATAAGACTTTGCGCTTGATTTTCTGTGATTCATCTGGTTAGCCTAATGTTTGCTTATTAGGCCCTATTGTTTGCTGGTGTCAGGTTATTACCTAGAACAGGAAAGTCATAACCAGTGATTGTAAATGAATTACTGGCTTTCGCATATGAGCTTGCCCTTGCTTTTCTGCTAAACCAAACCTATTTAGTATCGATAGGCCAATAAGCAAAAAAATAAAGCATTGTAGTCCATGAAGCCAGTATACAGTCTAGTCTTGAGATTAAGCCTACTATAGGCATTTGTTGATCCACGGAATTATTCGGTTTAGAATGTAATTTTGCACAGTCACGGGGGTAATAAAGCTAGAACAAAGTTGATTGGTTGACTATAAAAGGTAGACCACCATAAATTAATTATTCGTAGCTTAAGTTTATTTCTGCATAGGCTTTGATGATGTTAAAGGATTCAATATTAGTTAGGATATCTATTGGGATAATTGGGTATAAGTTGCATTAATAAGTAGCCTACTACTTAGTGAAACATTTCAAAATTATTTTCATGGATAAGTCTGAGTGTGAAGCTTTGCTTAATTACGTTACCAAAAATGAAGAGAATCATACAGCAGAATATTCTAAAGATGAGGAACGTCGACCGTCTGTTTCATTCTGTGTCAGCAATGCAGACTTTGCTGATGGATGAAGTTACCGATTATATAACTTCCATTTATCAAGCAGGTGAGTGAGGTGGCAAGGAAGGCCCAAAAAGGATGAAAATCCTGCTTACAGAGTCAACTTTGCTAATAATTAACTTAACAGTATAACAGAACGGTTAAAATATGCAACTAATATGAAACCATTAAGCGAAAAGAGACATACATAAGGGAAAAGGACAACTTAACCAGCAGATTAGCAGTAATTAATAAGGCTAATTAATAATGAGTCTTAATGGCATCATATACCAAGTGAATGCATAACATTTTTTAAACCATTAAAGATTGGTTGGATGAAGAGAGGAATCTTATTCCAAACACTCAAGCTTTTGTTAAACCAAGGAAGCTAAAATAAAGTTGATTGGTGAGCTATAATAAGTGTAATGTAACTGAACATTATAGCCCCTTCAAAAAGCCCTAATTATTAAATTACATTATATTACCTTTTCAGCACTAACTTTCTCAGTAGTGTAATGATCATGATCAAGCATCAAAATCTGATAATATGAAATTGAGCAAAAACAACTGCATAGATTAAGTAATGAGGTGTATAGACAGGCAAAATTTTCTAAATATTGCTTAGAAAATTACATCGGTGCAATCTCACTTAAAATCTAGTATAATTCAATCAAGTCTGTTATTGCAAAAAGTCGAATTTCAGGCAGTTAATGCGACAATGGCCTATGAAACGCAGCAAACTCTTATAAAAAAATAACGAATAATTTTTGAAAAATAAGAAACTACAAAAAGTGTCATGTCGCAATTAAGAAATTCATGCTAACCAATAATTATTATACACGAGTGAAACTCTTCATAATCTTTGCTACTCTATGTCACCAAGTCGCCTGGAGAAGATGTAACATATCTTCCTGTTTCAAACCCGTTTTCAGTTTTCTGTGATTCTGATGCGACCTCTGTGCTGGTCAGTTCCGTGTATATAGATTCATCCTGTGTCTGCCTTTTCTTCAGAGTTTCATAGGTGAGATTCGAAACCGGATTCTCCACTTTTTCATCAGGCTGCGTTCGATGCCGACTTTCATTCGAATCTAAAGCCATATAAAATGATTGCTAATCTTCTGCATCAAGTACAGAAACGTAGCAGATCGTGCATCGTCAGGAAAGTTTTTGAGAAAATCCTACCGAGAGATTATACGGAGACAGAGAAAACACTATACAGGTATCGTGATCTTGGAAGAGAAGGAATGACGAACGAATAAAGACAACACAACAAATAAAAGCAGAAATGCAAAATTATAGAAATTACGTTATACACGCATGAACGGCCAGATAGTGATCCAGTAATCTACACAGCTGTTCTTAACTGATAACAATATTTTAAAGCAAATCTTGCCTTGAGAGTTTCTCTGCTGCCGTCTTCTTCGTCTTAAACAAAAGGAAACAAGGAATGATAGACATTGCATTGTATTAACAAAGTAAGAAATCGCTGCATTTACTTGTTATCTCTGTGTCTAGGACTGGCTGGGAGAGTGAGGGGATTTTTGTCTCGACTATTACAAAGATGGCGTTGAATCATTTAACTAAGACTGAAGTTACCGCATACTTAGACTCTAAGTGCACTCGGTCCAGTTAGAGTATCATTTCCAACTAGAATCAAAGGTAATCTTATTGCAATAAAAAGTTACTCGGCTATCTAGATATATCTAATCTTTCAAATGAAATTAATAGATAACGTTCTTGCCTCCACATAAGGATTCCAATGACAACAATGACGACAAGAAGAGCAGATCCAAGAGCTGATCCAACGGCGGCACCGATAGAAACTCCAACAGGAACAACTGAAAAATGTTCATTTTGTTTGCCAGATGTTACGTCTGACATCTTTTTGAGCATAACGTGTTCTAATTAGATTTCATGGTAATAGCGCATAAAGCGTGAGGAACTCATTTTACTGATACTGATACGGTCAAACAATGCTAGCAGCCATTATTTCTTAATGAATCATAAAGCAGATTCAACTAATATACTCAAGTCAACAGCGTAATCGTAATAGCAAAGTTCAAATTTCTAACGCGCTGTTTTAAAGTTACGCGCAGGGCATCAACTTATTCACGAGCACTGCGTTGTTTCAGATGGATTGTCCAGATATATCAAGTGAGGTTGCCAGAGAGACCAGGTAAAGAAGACAGAGGACCTGCTTAGACGGGTTTCAACTCATCTAATATAGATGATGCCCTTAGGAGGGGCAAGAAGAAATTCACGCAATCATTCACGGAGACGGTTAAATGTCAGACACTAGATGTGTCCCCGTCCAAAGACGGTATAATTTACTCGAGTTTTGAGAATAATGCTGCCATTTACCGAATCAATCAGTTAGCAATTATTTTCAGTTTATGCTATGTTAAACTATTTACTAAAACGGCAATTATTTTTTTCATAACGCGTCTTTCAAATTGAACATTTCAGGTACGGCCTACATGAAACTATTTACAAAACGGAAATAAATCAATTAAGACCATATAAATTAAACAATGAATTCCTTGGATGAGGATTTCATATTATGACGAACAAAAGAAGCAGCTTAAATGGCGCTCGAAAGTCGGCTTATTCAATCCCAATCTTGCGATTAGTGACTGGACTCCAGACTCGAGGCCTCCGCCCATGGTGGCTGGTGGTCGCTGGCTACGCTCGATTCGAGCGTGTGGGGTCCGTAACAGGAATGTGGAATGACGACAGACAGACATTTTTCTTCTATTATATCACAGATTCACGTGTAAAATATTTACCAAGATTCTTATACATCGTGCAACACGAGCCGGAGCTGCCAACTTAATCTGTGGATATTCATATGTATACATGCCCTTCTAAGATGATCTTGCAACAGTTAGGAGGTCAACAAATGTGAAGCTATTCATGTCATGCTGGGCTTTCATCGCAGCATAAAGGACACCATAAAGGAAGCAGAGGAGCAGGAAAAGCTAAAACTATGATACATGCCGTTTAAGTCAGTGTATCAGACATATGAGACTGACAGATTTAACTTTTCATTTTAAGCGTAGCCTACACGTTTCAATGTGCTAACTTGTTGATTGAAGATGATTGAACTCAATGTACTATATCCATTGCTTTCATCAGAATGAATAGCCTACGTAGAACATTGGTATTGTTTCGTTAATATTATCATTAGCTCAACTTAAAGTTAGTTTATAAATAATTATCAATTAAGACTAAGTTACACATAGACGGAATGAGATAAAGCGATGATTGAGTAGATCAGGAGGATTAATTAGTGACAGTGACAGTTGCGAAGGTAGACATCGAATATTTGGCAAATTTAAGTAGGTTGCAATTATTGCAGACAGTTATAGGTTATCGAAAGACTGCAACTTTACTGGAAAAAGACGATTTTGCTTCCTGAACACTTATTCAGACCTATTAGTTTGTCGGAGCAAGACTTCTCGTTGTGTGGCTTTAATCCCGGCTTGCAGTTACATTTGTAGCTTCCTTCTGTGTTATTGCAATACGTTGTTGAATCATCGCAAGGACCAAACTGACATTCGTCCACATCTACGGAAAATTGATCGCGACACAGCAATAAAACGCAATGAAAAGCAACAGTTTAAGTCAACTAGAATAAAATCAGAGCAAAAATGCTCATTCACAGAAATGATAATCTTATCATGTCAATGGTAGGTTAATTTAAAATCTAGTATAATTCAATCAAGTCTGTTATAATCTAATGCCTTCTACAACAACGTCATCGTAATGCCCTGCTATCAATCGATGGGCGCTGTAATATGGCTAGGCCTACTCTTCTTTCGTTATGCTGACTCATCTGTCGCCTTCCTTTATGCGTACTTTTCTTTCTTATTGAAACCTGTCTTTCGAACATTGGTGATCTTAGTGTTTTGTCTAACGAAGCGAATGCAATTCGGCGACTTTACAAATTATGACATGTTTAGCCATGAATTGATGTTGGGAAATGCACTGTAGTATTTTAATTCTCGCAAATCGTGAAAGTAGAAACATTGAGTGCCGGAAAGAATGTCTTTCTTCACATTAGTTGGAGTATGAAACTATCTTATTCTGCATGAATATAGATTTTATCAACACATATCATATAACTTCGATGGCTACCTTCGCAACTGTCACTTATTCTTTGAAATCCCTTCTTGCAGATACAAAGGAAACTTCCAATTGCATTGTTGCATTCTTCTGTTGCATCTGAGCAATTATGGATCTTTAAAGCACACTCGTCGGCGTCTGCAAAAAATATTATCTCATAGTATAGGAGTCATATTTTAATAGATCGTCCGACGCGAGAGGTAGGCCCTATTTAATGTGTAGGCTATACCGCATTTTTCTTACAACCACCTTATTCTTCTTCTTGTCTGCATTGTGTCATAAGGATCAGTTACTTTCCGTCGCGACATTAAAGCTTATCCTCATAGTTCAGCAGATCAGCACAGACAGTAATCTGTTGATAGCGCAAGTATGTTCAATCTGAGACAGTCTGCAACATGTGTGTTCATTAGGGTGTCCAGAAAATGACACATCGCAGAAAACACCCATGTTCAAGTTTTTCCCATTATTCTATTCATGTATTGTCTATAAATATTTTTTACAGAATTTTAAAAAGTTATCCTGAGGTCCCTCAAAGCCCCCGAACATACCCTACTTAAACTCCCAGAACTGAAGACGCCCAAGCTCGGATCTTGGAACTTGGGTCCATTGTCGATTTACTCTTTTTATCACAAAAAATTAACCAAGAGTCTGATCTCGAAGAACTTTAAGTTGTTATGTTTATCTCAATGAGAGTTACATCCAGGTAAAATATACATACTAAATTCAAGGTCATTCAAGGTCATTTCAAGGTCAAAATAACTGAAATCTAGCAAAAATCAAAGAAAAATGATCCGATCTCAGCCAATAATTGTTGAAATTGGTTCATTCTTTCTTGCATTTCTAGTCTTGAAAAGGGCTACCTGTGATAAGAAACAAGGGTACCAAATACAAGACGATCAAAAGTTTTTTTTAATTACAAAAAGGTCAATTTTAGAGTTAAAATCATTGTCTGAAATTGACCTATGGTCCTTTAAATAACTTCACTGGTCAACAAGCATTTTGCTACTGATTCTAACACCTGTTCCTAACTAAATTTGATATGCTGATTCCAAATCCGGAAACCGTTTTGTCTATCACGTCCAGTTTTAAGTTATAAGGTTTCTGGAATTCTTTCAGTTGTATACGCCTACATTGACACTGGGCAACAAAAACAATTTTTTTCTTTGCTACTCAGAACTTTAGAAATGTTCTTAGCTAAATTTTGGGCGCTGATTTCAAATATTAAATCGAAATTTGTCTAGCACGTCAGGTTTTTAGGTACGAATAAGTGAGGTTCTACACAATTGCGGATTCTCAACTCATACTATCAGTGAAAACACAGTATTAAAAATGTATGAGGCATTTGCTTTTGGGCTTGCTCTCAACTAAATTTTGGATTCTGATTTCAAATATGAAATTGAAATTTGGCTAGTATGTCAGGTTTTTGAGGTATGCATCGCATAGTTCAAATTGCAAATGTAGCCTACCGCATTAATTTGAGGTTATGTAGAACCTCACTGATGCGTACCTAAAAAACCTGACATGCTAGCCAAATTTTTAATATACGTTATAAATTAGCATTGCACCATCTATATTACAGGATGCTTTTTCCATATCTTATGCAGTGTACAATAGGTTCTTTCACTGTATTATCAGGACTAGTGAGTTTACCGTGGCAGGATGTTGCGTTGGATTGTCGATATCCCGGCTTGCATGTACAGTTGTAGCTTCCTACTGTGTTAGTACAACCCAGCGTTGAAGCATCGCAAAGGTCCAGCTCACATTCATCTATATCTACAGATGTTTGACCATGATACAAAAATATTTTCAGTTTCTGGATGACCTTACTACCGCATACAATAACCTCGGCACAACAACCGCCATGCTTTTGCAATCAACAATTTGTAAAAATGTTCTGAAGAAACAGTCCCTAGTAAAGAAGGTACTCAAAAAGAGAACGACTATTGCCAGTAAAGAATCGTGTGCTGAGAGAAGGCCATTATCGGGATGTTTGTTGCCTATCAGGCGACCGCGGATAGTGACAGAGTTGGGTCTAGAGAGAGAACTTGTCAGTGGTGCTTTTTTTAATGAAGCGGAACATCCTGAAACCTTCATGCACGGACCGAGCACTATTGGCCAAACTCGTACGGAATGGTTAACATCGAAAGTAGGAAGAGAAATGATTTCTCTTCCCTGAGGGTAGAACAGGTTTGGAGTATCTTCCCGCTGGGAAATACGTACGGCACTCACCGCCATACTTTCATGTAGCAGACAACAAATATAGTGAAGCGTAATTTCATGTTAATTTATAGATTTATATGTTTTATGTAGTATAGAGTTGCGCATAGTTTTTTTAGATTTGTCATACAATCGAAATTCGATCTTCATCTGTTAAGGAGTTGGAGTTTCCGTCTTTTGTTTTCCAAAAATCTTTAAAAATCTTAAAAGTTCTATGATCGGTCAAAAAACTATTCTGTTGAATTTTAAGAACTATACTATATATACCTTTGAAAACAAAACTAATTTAAGCTATAAATTACTAAAAGTCGAGTAGCTGTGATATTTTTAGACTTGTGAGTTTACCATTGCAGGTGGTTTCGTTGTATTGCTGATATCCTGGCTTACAGATGCATTTGTAGCGCCCGAGTGTGTTAGTGCAATCCATTGTTGAAGCATCGCAAAGGCCCAGCTCACATTCGTCTATATCTAAAGATGTTTGACCATGATACAACAATATTTTTATTGTTTTTGGACGATTTCACTACTGCCTACTATCTACATAGTTACGATGCAGACACGGTAAAGTTAGAGTATTAACCTTATAAATATCTGTGCAGCAATATCGATTTTATCAACATTTCATAATATGACACGACGTCGTGTTGATTATTATAACTTCGATGGCTACCTTCGCATCTGTCATTTTTTCTTTGAAATCCTTTCTTGCAGATACATAAGAAACTTCCAATTGTATTGTTGCATTCTTCTGTCGCACCTGAGCAATCGTGGATCTTTAAAGCACACTCGTCGGCGTCTGCAAAGAATAATTATATTTCATAGTATAGGAATCATATTTTACATCAGTGCGTCATAAGGCATCAGTTCTTCGCGTCATCCCGTCATCCAGTCATGACAGCCGCCATATTTTGGTATCGACTAATAACGAGCCGTCCGTTATTTCCACGCACTACGCCCGTGAGCCTTTAGATTTGGGCAATAATGATTCAAGCATCACAGCATCTGTTACAAAATATATCGAGGAGGTAGTCTTATAAGGCAAGATATTATGTAAACTATGTAGCATTGGCTACCAATGAACTCGCTATTCACTTTACGATAGTGAGAGGGGCTCATTGGCAGCCAATAGCTAATAGTTTTGCGTTTTTTTCTGATCCAGCGACAACCACATTTAACAACTTTCAATTTTATCAAATGTGATCCTTTGTCTTGAATTTATGAAAGGCTTTTTAGGTCTGCTCAATTACTTCTACCACATATAAAGTATTTAAAATATCATAAACTAACACCTTGCCGACTAAGCTTACTCTGTCGTAATGAAATATTAATAGACATATAAAATTATACATCAGACAGCAAAGTAAGTTACTTAACTCATGTCTAGGCTACTGAATTTTAGAACTCACTATAATAAATTCTGACTTTGTAGATGATCTTCTTTAAACCTTTTTATATATAGGCCTATCGTTACTTTTGTTGTTTTCTCTTTAGTCCTTCATTTGTGAAGTGAATTTTCTTACGAGCAAAACAACGAGCAAACGCTGTCATTTCCGCTCTCACTCCAACAACTTCAAATGATTTAGTAAAATAATAAACGCGAATTAAGTTCGCAATCAGGATTAATCAACGTACATTAGGGCCTGAATAAGTCAATCTTCGAATTTAATCGCTGTTTTGATGATCGCTATTTTATGCAGTCGCTGTTTTGTGCATCGCTATTTTGTGATCGCTTAGATGTGATACGGTTTTGGAAAACAAGTAGACCAATACGTGAAGTCTGAGATTGTTCTTAATCTGAGAAAAGTCTTAGATAATACGGAAACCGTCCATAACTTATACAGCGTCTATGCAGCAGTTGTAATGTTTTTACAACGAACCTCGACAAATGTCCCAGAAAGCGTTCCTTTGAAATCCTGGTAAACAATGGCAGCGAGTGATTGTTGCAAATTTCAAGTTAACAATGGCGCAGGTTTCTTCCCGGGAACAGCCTCCACCTTCTATCATGCAATCTACAATGACGTTTCAAAAGTTATTTAGTAAACAGTGAAAGTAAAGGTGCAAATTTGTTTTTAAATTTTCACTGCAACTGTCACTGTAATTATGGCGACTTATATATAGGCTAGCATCGTCAGGGGCGAACTACTTTTAGGCGCCTTACAGTTTTCAGATCATATAGTAGTAAATAAATAATAAATGCTCAATTTATTTTTGAGCACTTTGACCTCCTGAATAGACTACAGAAGGCTGTTACAATAGAGTGGATTAAAAAAACAGCTAGTCTATTATAATACATGTCCTGAAATATGTAACGTCATTGAGAGATATCTGTCAAGGAATAATGGAGACCAAAAACCTCGGCTTTCCTCTTGGCAGCATCTGCAACAAGCGAGAAACTTATAACCAGGCAAGATTCGGTAAGCTTATTTCAAATTTAATAGTGTTTAAATAACCTCGAACGCTGCAACTGTTTTCAGTCCATCCAGAATTGCAAGTAAGCTTAGAACTGCATTCGCCAGTCAGGTAGACACATCGACTGTTGTTGTAGCAGTGACACTGATTGTGACATTTTGGACCATAATATCCGGCTGGACACACTAAAATGTTATAAAGCATCTTTACCGATCTAGAGATGTTCAGTGAATTGTGTTACTATGAAGGTGACCAAGAATGTGCCTCTTAGGATTTATTTTGTGTACCACATGTACAGAGTTAGGCTACCACTGAAAATCCTGAGTTTTCATTCGCATTACACTATACAACCACTGATGCCACATTTAGTAAACACGTTATGGCTAACATAAAATATGAAAATATTAACTTTTGTAGTTCTCGGAGGAACATAAAATGATTGTTGTGACGAATAAATACTGTTCCTCCATAGGAATGACCAAACAAAATAACAGGAAAAGCATAATTCAGTTCTGCTTTAAGTAGACTATAGCCTAAACATATGAAATCATCCAAGCAGTTGTAAAATAAAACTACGGTTGATCCAATTAACCTACCAGTATAGACACTGTTGGCCAAGGCTCCGCCGCATTTTTGCGCTGAGTTTCCTGTACATGGATCCGAACAATCCTTTTCATTTCTGGAGCCATATTTGTCATAGTTTTCTCCACAGAAGCAAATCCGTGCTGCCTAAAATGGCAAAAAAATCGTTTTACATCTCTAAACAAATCTTTCGACTTGTATCAGCTCATAATGTGTTTCTAAAATTGCGGTAGATGCAAACGTTCAAACTAGGGCTGGTAGGCTACTTATTAAAACAATATTAGGGTATATTTCACAACCGGAGGCAAATTAGATAAATTTCCGTCTTCTCCTTTCGGCAGCTTACACAAAGTAGAAAATAATAATACTTTCTTTTTAAAAAAAACTCATTCCATAAGTTGAAGGTTAAACTTCATGGATTTCTGTTGTTTTATTTAGATGATAAGTATGAGAAAAAAATTATAAAGTCCAATTTTAACTTCGAAATTGCATTGTCATTTCTAATGGTGCGTCAATTCAACGTTACGTTAGGGTAACAGTTGAAGCGCTGAACTGATGTTTTTTCATTGTTAGATCATTAACTTACATAATCCATTGCTCCATATGGTTTTCATTAACTTATTAACGAACTAAATAATTAAAAAATAAATAAAATCTGTCTTCAAATATTACAACTCCGTTACGAATGGGTTTCTGCCATCTGTGGAATAAATTGAAAACTCAATTTATTCGAATTGACATCTTCGATAGCAGGGAACATGTTCTGCATTGATTTTACCAAAAAGAAATCAATATGGATGTTTGCTTCTGTTGACGTCCTTATTGCGCTTTATCCGGTAATGTTATAATATGAAAGAGATTTACAACTCCGTGACAGTAATTATTGCATTATGCTATATATATTTTTTTCTTTCAAAAATAATAAAAATGACACTGGCCACTATAAAGTAACTATGTTTTTATATCTTAACTGCTCAAATTCCTCTGGAACTAATATAATATTTTACAACTCCGGTACTGCAACTCCGTTAGTATGCGTGGTCGATGATCATGCTGTTGTAGTTCGACTACATGTAGATAATTTATTGTCATAATAATTTATTTTGCTGTGTAATACAGCCGTACAACTTGATACTAATTAGTCACTAATTATGAACAGTGACGGTATACTCCTAATGTGTATTTATTACGTTCCGGAGTTCCAAACCTTGGAATTTCATTTCTAAGTCAGTTCGGAAGTGACTAAATTCACTACATTGCTCCTTATGTCAAATGGAAGCTTGCTCAATATTAAGTATTTGTTATCAGGTATGCCATACAGGTATAATAATTATTAATCTTTTTAATTTTTCATGACTTTCTTTTTCTGTAAATACATTTAGTGTCTATAAATACTTAAATAGGTATAATAAATTCTGGACTATTTATCAAAGCTATCTTCGTTTAATCCTACAAGTTAGATTAATTTGGTGGGTCGTAAGCGTGAAAAAGTTTAAAATGTAGCCTACTGTAACTACTTACAGCATTGACAAAAAATCATTCAGACTAATTGAAATCATACTTCAGCCTCGTTCCTTGAAACGTTAGCTAATGTTTTTAAATGAAAGCACAGTTAATTAACATTACTTATTAAAATAAGATGGTTTACTACCAATTTACTAAAAATGATGGGAGTATTTTGATGTCAAGCTTTTCGATTTGATCCGAAAATTGACAAACGACTGATCATGAAATATGTAAAAAAAATAATCGAACAAAGATTTAATATGTAAACTTTTTTAACGATTGATCCATTAACAACAGTTCGGCTACAAATACAAGAGCTTAATTTGAAAATCAAGTGGGCGTCCTTGTTGCGTGATTCGGAAAACAATATTCTGACATATACAGCTTATACTCATCATCCAGTTGCGTCAAAGAATCTGTAATATGTTTACTTGTAAACAGTGCAATTGAGTTGTTTCGCAGAATACAACTGTTTGAGCACATTTCAACTGTCATGCGTGGTCAGAATGCATAATAGGTTCTGGCGAAATGGCACGGTTCTGGTTATCCCGAAAGCATCCGATATACTTTTCTGACAAGGGTGCTACAGTAAACCACGATTAATAAAGTGGCAATTTGTATAAAGACAATGCAATGCTTTGCACTGCCCTTTGTTTTATTGAGAACCTTAGCACTTTGTCCATTATTTCGATATCATCATCTTCGTCGTTGTGATTGTCGACATCTTTATTATCATTATGAGTCATCATCATCAATCATCACCACGGTCTCTCAGGTATTACCTTCACGTTCAGTCAACAACTCTTAGAGGTTAACAAGTTTATGCTTTTCTCACATAATGAAACCACCTCAATACATTTAGTTGTCTATAAATACTGCTCAATAGGTAGAATTTTCTGCCAATGGTTGAATCATTAAGCTAAAGATACATGTAATTAAATGGATGGGTGAATCTCGCATAGCACAAGTTCAGCCTAACTATCCACATGCTAACTTCTTCACACTATAAGTTTCTTTCTTTGGAAAAACTACCTTCTTGCTGCTCAAGTGTTCATATCGACATTATGCACTCAATTTACAATAGTGCCAGCATTTTCACTTCTTGTAGACTGCGTTTTATACTGTTGATCATTTTCTTTATAAATAAGACTTGCCATTAGTCGGTCGGATTACATTTGCTGAAAACTATTATGAATATGATCTTTAATAACAACCTCTGATTAGGTTGTACTGTGAGAAGTGCTTTAGAAATCCGTCAATACAATACAATAAATTTGAATATTTACTCTCGCTGCAAGTTGAACCGAACCATTTTTCTTCGCATTCGTTTGGACATTGTCCAGTCATTCGATCACAAGGAGCTTGTCTTTTGCAGTGACACACTTGATCACACATGTAGCCGTAATAGCCTATCTCGCATACTGTTCAAAATAAAAGACATCGTCACAAGATCAGGAACAGCGCAGTTGTTTCATGTTTCATTAAATTTGTTCATGGCAAGTAATACGTGCTCGAAATAAATGAATATGCATTTGAAAGGCGGTTGAATGCATTTGAAACGCGGTTGAATGTAAGCTCGAAGCCAAGAAGGAGTCATACACAGGCTAGACCACAGCGTATTGAAAAGCCAACTGTTTTGTAGCAGATGTTTCCAAATACGAGGCGCACAGCAGCTGAAGACAATGTCATGTGAAAGGAGTTACTGTCCTGGACTTGCGTGTTGTGCTATTTTTCTGGTATCTGTGGCTTAATTAACCAATTGGAGCAATTTAGGCTGATTATTTGAAGGTAATGCTAAAAACAAATTAAAAAAAAATTATACAGTGCAAATAAAAGAGCGACCAAGTAAAGCCAGTGTCTGACTCAGGCCTTGAAGGACTTACTTAAAGATAAAGTAATTGCTTAGAACTTGACTTTTGGCGACGGTTTTGTAACGGAGTTCTACGGTCCAGTTGTACGCCTCGTCTTGCCTGATTGACTCGTGAGTACTACACATGGACTCTTATACCAACAAACGCGTGTACACCGGAAACCCTCTGTACTCGTTGTGTCGACGGTCTGTTTGTAAATATCCGAATGATGATCTACTGAAGACACGCTTGGCTCAACAATGCCTGCTGCGGTATAGGGGCTGCAGGGAGGAAAGCGAAAGAGAACGCCAATTCCTGTCGTCTGCCCGCGGAAATTCCAAGTGCGCCTCTTGCGTGACAGACCCAACGCAATCGAGCGATGGCTGATCGTCATACCAACGTCTTCCGCTGCTGCTGGGACTTGTTACTTGGGCCGATCCGACCGCTCTGTGTTCCGTTCTGCCATATACGTTATCAAAGCACGTTCCCTGGCTAAAGATCATGCCAGGGACCAGTTGCAAGTGGACTTAATCAACTACAACATCGACGTTGCGATAGTCTCCGAAACGCATCTCAAACGCCAGCATTCCGAGGACATATTATATGCGATACAGGACTATCGAACATTTCGGCGTGATCGCCTCAGTCGAAGAGGCGGAGGAGTCTCGATTTATATAAAATCTAACATCTCCGCCTCCGCCTGCACCATCTCGGATGATCCTAGACTAATGGAACTGCTGTGGGTTAGAACCGAGACCAAAGCCCGTGTCGTTCTGGTGGGAGCCTTATACCATCCTCCGAAGCCAATCTACGAAACGGAGGCATTGATAGACTTCGTAGAGCGATCGATCGAGGAGCTACTTCGCGAGAACCCGGAAGCCACCGTGAAAATGGGTGGTGACTTTAACCAACTTAATGTAGGAGAGCTAACCATACGAACTGGTCTCGCCCCCTCGTTAACGTCCCGACGAGAGGAGGCAACATCCTTGATATGATCATGACATCGACCCAGGGGCATTATAACATCAAGGTCGTCACATCAACTGTCAAAACTGATCATAAAGCGATAGTCGCCACCACCCAAAGCGGAGTCCGAGATCGATCAAAGCGCTCAACGAAGAGGTGGTTCAGGCGTCGAAAGCCCAACCAACATGATACGATCCTCGGATAGTACCCGGTGCAGAGCGAGTCGACTCCATCCGGGAACTTGGAGTGACCATCAACTCTGACCTCAGCATGACTCCACATCTTACAGAGGTACTCTCGTCCTGCGCGTCGTCTATGTACGCTCTCCGAGTCCTGCGATCTCACGGCCTCCCCCTCCCGCCATCCATGTGGTCGCAAGAATGACCACAGTTGCATCCTTGATGTATGCATCGCCGGCTTGGTGGGGGTTTACCCAGGCACGCGACCGGGTCAAGATCGAGAAACTTCTGGACAGGCTAAAGCGAAACGGGTTTCTTCCTCCAAACGCCCCTGCTGCGGAGCAATTGGCCGTTGCGGCCAATGATTCCCTATTCAGGGCCATAATATCTGACCAGAGCCATGTGCTCAGAAGATTTCTTCCCGAGTCTCGCAGTCACAGCTACAACCTACGAACACGGGCCCATGAGTACAAACTACCACTGAAGGACAATATAAATTTTATATCACGACTTCTGTACAAGAACATTTATTGACAATTATTGAATAACACCTGGGCGGGATTGACAGTTTGACCCCATGGCTTGTCGACCTAGAACTAACCGAACTCTACCAAGTCATTATCTGTTTCAGTTTGCGGTTTTGTCAACCTGATTTTCTATTAAACGAATATTTGTCACTAAGAACAGAATAATCGCTTTGACCTCTGTAAACATAATGGCTATCTTAATTTTTAGTTATCGGCTGAGTATCATAGCTGGGAACATATTGCAAATAACTTTGAAACATTTACCGGCATAGAGCGAATAAAGAGCTCTTTGTCCGTTCGAACCACCGCAATACTCTGACTGATTGCCAGGGCAGAGTGAGTTACAGGAAGTATCTGGTAACATGACACCGAAGCTGTTCCCGCACAGGCATTCCTTTGAATTCTAAAAATAATGCATGATGCACATTTCTATGTAACAGTAGTTGGATAATTACATTTTCTGTAATACCTACGCCCACAAATGTGTTTGTTTTACTTTGAGTGTAAAACAAAACTTGCATAGGTAGTCACACTCCGTTGATAAAAACCTGAACTAGATTGAAAAGGTTTCCAGTTAAGACAATAACAGTAAAATACGCTCACTGTGTTTAAATAGCTTCGTCAAAAGACTGACGATTAACCCTTATGGGACGGCGTGGGGGTAAATAATTACCCCAGCGGTGTTTGGATGTTTGATTGCGGAGCAAATCTAGTTAGGTATAATTTGACATTCCATGTGTTTACAAGTTTGGGCCAATGGAATATTCTGACACCAAAACCATCACGATGTCATTGTGGGGAAGAGACTAGTCCATATGATGTTAACTGTCATTACAAACGAATATATATTACATCAGTTAGCAAAACAATGCAATAAATATGATGTTTGTGTAGGCTATCTTGTGTTGAAATAAAGTCTCCCCCGGGGAGAGTTTATTTCGACGGGGGATGAAATATTCTCTCCCCGGAGACTATATTCTGAAACAAAGTCTCCGGGGGGCGGATCTATTCTGAAACAGATCCGCCGGGGGAGAATCTATTTCGAAATAGAGTCTCCGGGGGGAGACTTTAGGGGAGACTCTGTCACGCGACACCGGCCCTAGTATATCGCGGGCCCTGTGCAGAGTGAACTGTACGGGCCCTCATGACACAAGTCAAATTGTTTTTCTTTGCTAATCATTATATACATAATTATATATATACACATATGTGTGCTAAATAATAAACCCTAAAAATAAAATCCTCGAAAATCTAAAAGAAATAATATAAAATAATTAACAAAGGTACAATACACAGTCGCATACAACAGTGCTTTTGAAACTTTTTGGACCAGAGACCCTTAGGCCTAATTTCTCTAGGCATAGCTCGCGGACATTCAAGATGTAAAATTTCTCAGTTAAAATTTATGCAAATCATAGTAAAGTATAACTATTTCTGGGTGCAGGAAATGGTAATAATTTCTGCACCCAATGTTATCTTTTGCAACAACATATAATATTATGTCAAAAAATAAAAGTCAAATGGTTTCAACTTGGTACCATTTGACTTTTATTTTTTGATAAAAAAGAGAAGATTAAATTGAAACCATAACATTATTATTAAGGTGTCTTGTTCATTTTAATTTTCTGTGACACTTTCGGGCTGACACAATAGGGGCCCGAAAATGTCCGAGGTTTTACTGAGAGATTTTCGGGCCTCCCAGCAAATAGGGGGCCTATTTCACATAAAATGTCTTAATTTTCTGACATTTTCGGGCCCCCATAATTTGCGGGCCTTGTGCAATTGCACGGTTCGCACAATGGTAAGGCCGGTACTGTTTTGTAGGTCTCGGAGGAACATAAAATGATCGTTGTGACGAATAAATACTGTTCCTCCATAGGATGACCAAATAAAATAACAGGAAAAGCAAAATTCAGTTCTGCTTTAAGTAGACTATAGCCTAATTATATGAAATCATCCAAGCAGTTGTTAAATAAAGCAACGGTTGGTCCAATTAACCTACCAGAATAGACACTGTTGGCCCAATCTCCACCGCATTTTTGCGCTGAGTTTCCTGTACATCGATCCGAACAATCGTTTTCATTTCTGGGGCCATATTTGTCGTAGTTTTCTCCACAGAAGCACGACTGTGTTGCCTAAAATTGCAAAAAAAATCGTTTTACATCTCTAAACAAATCTTTCGACTTGTATCAGCTCATAATGTAGGCCTATTTCTAAAATTGCGGTAGATGCAAACGTTCAAACTAGGGCTGGTACTCAGTGGCGTAACTAGGGGTTTCGTGCGCCGGGGCAAGAATTTCCTGAAAATTTTTTCTTTCTTACTTCCGCCAAAATTCTGATGACCTTTTTTTTTTTTTGCTTTTTTGCTTTTCCACCTTTTTTCATGAAAAGTGGTTACATTGTCACAAGCCTCATTTTGCGCGCCCCCTTGGCGCCCGCGCCCCTGCCATGCTTGTGCATAATAGTTACTTTTTTGTACTTTTTTAGCTATTCTTACCTGATTTCTTTAAAAAATTTTTTAGACCCTCATTTTGCGCCCCCGTCCTGCGCCGGGGGCGGCCGCCCCTGCCCCCTCGTTACGCCACTGCTGGTACTTATTAAAACAATATTAATAGATTAATATCCAAACTTATCTTCGTTTAATCTATTAAGTTAGATTCATTTGGTAACCTATCTGTTTCGTATAGCGTGAAAAACTGTTTAAAATGTAGTCACTGTAACTACTTTCTTTTACCAAAAAATCATTCCACGTATTGAAGGTGATACTTCAGCGATGTGTTTGAATCACGGTTAGCAAACTGTTTATGGCAATGAAGACAGTTAATTTTGTCGCCATCTTCAACTTTTCCATCACCATTTACCTTAATTTACAAAATGATCGCTTAATTTTCCACTCACGCATTTCACATTTTCATTGTTCGCCGAAAATTGGCCGCTCGACATCATGAAATAAGTTTTTTTTTAAATAATCGAGCAAACCAAAATTAATCGATAAACTTTTTTAACGATTAATCGATTAACAATCCTAATGTTTCGGCTACAACGCGTCGGCCAACCGCTTGATGTTGACGGTATAATCAAGTGGGCGTCCTTATTGCGCTTTGTTGCTTTAAGTAATTTGAAAGAGTTCAGCTTGAACTTATGACTATGCTCACTGTTCGGTAATAAGTTAACTTTCAACCAGTGCATATTTGTGTTTATGCTAAAATTCTTCTGCAAAATCTAATATAGTGCGACACGGTTGTTTATTGGTAGTATGCGTGGTTGATGATCAGGTTAATGTAAGCTCGACTCTATGTAACGCGACCATGGACAAATTCTTTGCGCGCACGTGCCTCTGTCAGCACAGCCGTACAATTTGATACAGACGCACATTTAAGTGGGGAAATGAACTATGCACTATCTTCCTATATGCACTGCCATTTCCCGTATCCACACCTTGGAATTTGTCCATTGCTGAGTCAGTGCGGAAGTGAAGGAAATGAGCGCATCCACTACATTAGGCTACTCCCTTCGGGGATTGGAAGCTTTCATTGTATTTGTGGTCAGGGATAACAAACAGATATAATTAAAGTAAAATCTTCTGCTGTAAAGATCATTTCTGGCCACCTGCAAATATATTCATCTCTATAAATACTTAAATAGGCATAATAAACTTTGAACCACTTATCAAAGCTTGGGCTTGCAATGCATGTAGGCACTACTTAACTTATGGGCGAAGCTCGCAAGACACAACAGCAGCCTAAATTCAAGCCTAACTAAATATTGACTTTTTTAAATCATGGTCATCCTCGTTTATAAAAACGATTAATCTTTGAAATGAAAGCACATTTTAAAATATTAATTATAAAAACAGGATGGTTTACTACCAGCTCAGCTTGAAAGATGGGATTATTTTGATGTCTCGCTTTTCGATTTCATATGTGAATATCTTAGATTTGATATGTGTTTGTGCAAATGACCATTTCAAACAGTTAGAGATACGAGATAATTCGAAAATAAGCACACATCTACAGAAAACATTATTCATCATCCAGTGCGTCAAAAAATATGCAAAATACTTACTTGTAACCCGACAATTGAGTTGTTTCGCAGAATACAACTGTTAGAGCACATTTCAACTGTCATTAGTTCAGAATGATAATATTCTGGCGAAATGGCACGGTCACCTTTATCACGAAAGCATCCGATATACTTTTCTGACAAGTTTGCTAGAGTAAACCAAGATTAATAAAATGGATTTGGTATAAAGACAATGCAATGCCTTAAAAATATTTTGTTTTGTTGAGAACTGTAAGTTCTTTTGTCAAGATTATTTCGATATCACCATCTTCGTCGTTGTGATTGTCGACATCTTCATTACCATTATAATTATGGTCATCATCGTCTCTCAAGCATTACCTTCACCGTCAGTCAACAACTCTCACAGAGGTTCACAAGTTCGTGCTTTTCTCACACAATGAAATCCCCTCACTCTCTGGCGTTATTCTTATATTACTGCTCAAAGAAGACTTTGCTGCCAATGGTTGAATCATTACGCTAAAGATAAACTACTAAATGGATGAAGAATCATTCATACCACAGTTCACCCTGACACTGTCTACATGCTAATTTCTTCACACTATAAGTTTCTTTCTTTGGAAAAACTGACTTCTTGCTGTTCATATCGACATTATGCACTTCATTTACAATAGTGCCAGCACTTGCACTTCTAGTAGACTGCGTTTGATACTGTTGATCATTTTCTTTTTAATTAAGATTCGCCATTAGTTGGTCGGATTAAATATGCATGACTAGTGTGAATAATTTTATGATCTATATAACAACCTCTGATTAGGTTGTACTGTGAGAGGAGCTTTAGAAATCCGTAAATACAATACAATACAATAAATTTGAATATTTACTATCGCTGCAAGTTGAGCCGAACCATTTTTCTTCGCATTCTTTTGGACATTGTCCAGTCATTCGATCACAAGGAGCTTGTCTTTTGCAGTGACACACTTGATCACACATGTGATCATAAAGGCCTATCTGGCATACTGTCCAAAAATGAAAGACATCGTCACAAGCTCAGGAATAGCGCAGGTGTTTCATGTTTCATTAAATTTGTTTATGGCACGTAATACGTGCTCGAAATAAGTGAATATGCATTTGAAAGGCGGTTGAATGAAAGGCGGTTGAATGAAAGGCGGTTGAATGTAAGCTCGAAGCCAAGACGGTGTCATGCACAGGCTAGACTACAGCGAATGGGAAAGCCAGCTCGTTTGTAGCACATGATTCCAAATACGAGGCGCACAGCAGCTGAAGACAATGTCATGTGAAAGGAGTTACTGTCCTGGACTTAGTGTTGTGCTATTTTTCTGGTAGCTGTGGTCTAATTAACCAATTGGAGCAATTTAGCTGTTTGAAGATAATGCTAAAAACAATTTAAATTATACAGTGCAAATAAAAGAGCAGTCAAGCGACTATCACGACCTATTTCAGGCTGATAGGTGAGTCATGGTGTAGGATTGGCGCCTCCCCGCGCACGTATTTTTCGATCGCCGATGTTAACGTGTTTATTTTTTATTAGTTTCGGTAGTTTTTTTTTAGATTTGGCTTCACTAAGTAAAGCCAGTGTCTGACTCAGGCCTTGATTGAAGGACTTACTTAAAGATGAAGAAATTGCTTAGAACTTGACTTTTGACGATGGTTTTGTAACGGAGTTCTGCACAGTTCTACGATCCAATTGTACTCCTCGTCTCGCCTGACTGACTCGTGAGTACTACACATGGACTCTTATACCAACAAACGCGTGTACACCGGAAACCCTCTGTACTCGTTGCGTCGACGGGGTGTTTGTAAACATCCGAATGATGATCTACTGAAGACACGCTTGGCTCAACAATGCCTGCTGCGGTATTGGGGCTGCAGAGGAGGAAAGCGAAAGAGAAGGCCAATTCCAGTCGTCTGCCTGCGGAAATTCCAAGCGCGCCTCTTGCGTGACAGACCCAACACAATCGAGCGATGTCTGATCGTCATACCAACGTCTTCCGCTGCTGATGGGACTTGTAACCTGGGCCGATCCGACCGCTCTGTGTTCCCTTCTGCCATATACGTTATCAACGCACTTTCCCTGGCTAAAGATCATGCCAGGGACCAGTTGCAAGCGGACTTAATCAACTACGACATCGACGTTGCGATAGTCTCTGAAACGCATCTCAAACGCCAGCATTCCGAGAACATATTATATGCGATACAGGACTATCGAACATTTCGGCGTGATCGCCTCAGTCGAAGAGACGGAGGAGTCTCGACTTATATAAAATCTAACATCTCCGCCTCCGCCTGCACCATCTCGGATGATCCTAGACTAATGGAACTGCTGTGGGTTAGAACCGAGACCAAAGCCCGTGTCGTTCTGGTGGGAGCCTTATACCATCCTCCGAAGCCAATCTACGAAACGGAGGCATTGATAGACTTCGTAGAGCGATCGATCAAGGAGCTACTTCGCGAGAACCCGGAAGCCACCGTGAAAATGGGTGGTGACTTTAACCAACTTAATGTAGGAGAGCTAACCATACGAACTGGTCTCACCCCCTCGTTAACGTCCCGACGAGAGGGGGCAACATCCTTGATGTGATCATGACATCGGCCCAGGGGCATTATAACATCAAGGTCGTCACTTCAACTGTCAAACCTGATCATAAAGCGATAGTCGCCACCACCCAAAGCGGAGTCCGAGATCGATCAAAGCGCTCAACGAAGAGGTGGTTCAGGCGTCGAAAGCCCAACCAACATGATACGATCCTCGGATAGTACTCGGTGCAGAGCGAGTCGACTCCATCCGGGAACTTGGAGTGACCATCAGCTCTGACCTCAGCATGACTCCACATCTTACAGAGGTACTCTCGTCCTGCGCGTCGTCTATACATACATGTACGCTCTCCGAGTCCTGCGATCTCACGGCCTCCCCCTCCCGCCATCCATGTGGTCGCAAGAATGACCACAGTTGCATCCTTGATGTATGCATCGCCGGCTTGGTGGGGGTTTACCCAGGCATGCGACCGGGTCAAGATCGAGAAACTTCTGGACAGGCTAAAGCGAAATGGGTTTCTCCCTCCAAACGCCTCTGCTGCGGAGCAATTGACCGTTGCGGCCAATGATTCCCTATTCAGGGCCATAATATCTGACCAGAGCCATGTGCTCAGAAGATTTCTTCCCGAGTCTCGCAGTCACAGCTACAACCTACGAACACGGGCCCATGAGTACAAACTACCACTGAAGGACAATAGAAATTTTATATCACGACTTCTGTACAAGAACATTTATTGACAATATTGAATAACACCTGGGCGGGATTGACTGTTTGACCCCATGGCTTGTCGACCTAGAACTAACCGAACTCTACCAAGTCATTATCTGTTTCAGTTTGCAGTTTTGTCAACCTGATTTTCTATTAAACGAATATTTGTCACTAAGAACAGAATAATCGCTTTGACCTCTGTAAACATTATGGCTATCTTAATTTTCAGTTATCGGCTGAGTATCATAGCTGGGAACATATTGCAAATAACTTTGAAACTTTTACCGGCATAGAGCGAATAAAAATCAGAAAAAACATATTTTGGTGAAATTGCACATTGTTGCTCGTTATCCCCAAAACATCCGATATACTTTTCTGACAAGTGTGCTACAGTAAACCAAGATTAAATAAAGCGGAGTTAGTATAGAGACAATGCGATACTTCAGAATGTTGTCAACATTTCCTTCTATATCATTATCGTCGTCGTTGTCATTGTCGAGACATCTTCATTATCATTATTATTATCACCATCGATCATCACGGTCTCTCCAGCCTTGCCTTAACTCTTAGTCTACAGCTCTGTCAGAGGTTCGCAAGCTCATTGTTCTCTCACATAATCAGGCCCTATCACTCTGTCATATTTCCTATATTACTTCTGAAAGAGGATTTGATGTCAATGTTGAATCATTACACTAAAGATAAACTACCAGTTGGATGAAGAATCCTTTAAACCACTGTTCATCCTGAAACTCACTTATCTATTCACAAGCTAATTTCTTCACACTTATAAGTTTGTTTCATTAGACAAACTGCCTTCTTACTGTTCATGTCGACATCATGCGCTCAAATTACAAGAGTAGAGTAGAATAACTGTTGACTATTTTCATTTTAATTAGGCTAGGTCTGGCCATTAGGCTGTGGATACGTTTGCGCGACTAATGTGAATATGAGGTAGGCTATACAGTTGAATATTTACTGTCGCTGCAAGTTGTACCGAACCATTTCCCTTCGCATTCGTTTTGACATTTTCCTGTCATTCGATCACAAGGGGCTTGTCTGTTGCAGTGACACACCTGATCACACATGGAGCCGTAATAGCCTATCTCGCATACTGTCCAAAATAAAGACAGTCACAAGGACAGCTATAGTATAGGTATTTCTATTTCATGTTTCATTAAACTTATTTCTTGCACGTAATACGTGGTTAAAATAAGTAAATATGCATTTAAAGGCTATGCTATAGCCTACCTAATATTATTGGAAAGCCAACTCTTTTGTAGTAGGCCTAGGTGGGCCTAGGTGATTCCAAATACGAGGCAGACAACAGTTGAAAACACGTGATAGTGTAACTATCCTGAACTAAGTGTTGTGCTATTTTTTCTGGAAATTGCGCCCAAATTACCCAATTAGAACAAGCTTGGTTGTCTGAAGATAATGCCCAGAAACTGTAACACGATTGGAAAACAAATTATACAGTGCAAATAAAAGTTCAGTCAAGCGACTATCACGACATATTTCAGGCTAATAGTTGAGTCACATGGGGATAGTCACTAAGAGCAGCATTATTACTCTGGCCTCTGTAAATACACTTACTCAAATTAGGTCCACATTAATTTTTCGACCAGTGTGAAAAATAGCTGACAACTGGTTACAAATAGCTTTGAAACTTCTTACCGGCATAGAGCGAATAAAAAGCTCTTTGTCCGTTCGAACCACCGCAATACTCTGACTGATTGCCAGGGCAGAGTGAGTTACAGGAAGTATCTGATAACATGACACCGAAGCTGTTCCCGCACAGGCATTCCTTTGAATTCTAAAAATAATGCATGATGCACATTTCTATGTAAGAGGAGTTGGAAAATTACATTTTCTGTAATACCTACGCCCACAAATGTGTTTGTTTTACTTTGAGTGTAAAACAAAACTTGCATAGGTAGTCACACTCCGTTGATAAAAACCTGAACTAGATTGAAAAGGTTTCCAGTTAAGACAATAACAGTAAAATACGCTCACTGTGTTTAAATAGCTTCGTCAAAAGACTGACGATTAACCCTTATAGGACGGCGTGGGGGTAAATAAGTACCCCAGCGGTGTTTGGATGTTGATTGCGGAGCAAATCTAGTTAGGTATAATTTGACATTCCATGTGTTTACAAGTTTGGACCAATGGAATATTCTGACACCAAAACCATCACGATGTCATTGTGGGGAAGAGATTTTTGAGTCCAAAGTGTCATGGGGTAAATATTTACATCGTTAACAATGAAAATGTGTTTTTGACAGATATATGCTCATAATTATGTAACCTGCAATCGAAAATAAGGTGCTGAGTCTACCGTGGAAATGAATTTCAATAGTTGCAACAATTTCGAAGAGTTTATTTTCCAAGATGGCGGCCAATATCGTCGCCAAAACAAAAACCCATGTATGTCTCAGCTCATAGGTAAGCTAGAATAGCAAATAAAGTGTCGAATTTTATGTTTTCAAGGTCAAGGAATCGATCTTTGTAGCGGCATTAGTGTGAGAGTTTTACTTTCCAAGATGGTGGCCAATATGGCCGCCCAAACACAAAAATATGTATATCTCAGTTCATAGGTAAGCCAGAATAACAAATGAAGTGTCGAATTTCATATACTGAAAGTCTGGGAATCGGTTTCTCTTATTGGCAATAGGATACGAGTGCTACTTTCCAAGATGGCGGCAAATATGGCCGCCAAAACAAAACTATGAGCTGAGATATACATATTCTTGTGTTTTGGCACAATATTGGCCACAATCTTGGAAAGTAACACTCGCACACTATGGCCGCTACGCAAAACCGATTCCTAGACCTTGAAAATATAAAAATTGACACTTAATTTGTTATTGTAGCTTTTCTGTGAGCTAAAATATACTTAGTTTTTTTGTTTTGGCAGCCATATTGGCCGTCATCTTATATAGCAACAATCCCATACTATTACCACTAGGAAAACTCGATTCCTTGACCTCGAAAATATTAAAATAGACTAAAATAGACAAAAATAGACTAAAATGTTTGTTATTCTAGCTTATATATGAGCTCAGGGGTCTAGGACATTACCCCTGGATATTACCCCTCTGCCATTACCCCCTGCCATTACCCCCGAATTTCCCACCTGCCATTACCCCTGCCATTACCCCCGGCATTTAGTATAATATAGTCTATACATACATATTGCAATTATTACATGTATTATTTTATTTATAATTTATTTATAATATATATATATTATATTAATATATTTGTTAGTTTTTATCTTGTGTGCCTGCACTTCTGTTTGTATCACTCTAAGTAGCTGACCCCCGGCATTTAATATATATAGTCTATAGTCTATAGTATACAGTATACATTTATATACAATATCATTATATATTACATGTATTATATTTATTATTTATCCCCCGGATACTCTACACCGGATTATTCCATCCGGGGATATTTAGGGGGATAGAATATCACGGGACACCGGCATGGAAAGATTAGGCTGTATCAACTAATAAGTAAACTGAAATTAAACTAAATAACAAGTTAATATTATTGAGCAAATTAACAGTAATTATTTTATTTGCATAGTAGGTCTATCATGTTGGCTTGGTGCTTCAACCTACTGGCCCATAATTTAATTTAAATGTAGGCCTACTTATTTGTGGCAGCTACTTCAGAGTGTTACAAACAGAAGTGCAGGCACACCAGATACAAGCTAACAAATACATTAATATAACACATATATATTATAAATAAATTATAAATATAATGCATGTAATATATTAATATGTATGTATAGACTACATTATACTAATCTTTCCACGCCGGTGTCCCGTGATATTCTATCCCCTAACGCATATCCCCGGATGGAATAATCCGGTGTAAGGATCCTGAGTGGCCGAGTGGGCTGGTAGCCTGCTCGTCACGCCGGCGCCCCGGGTTCGCTTCCCGGTCGGGTCGGTTTATCAGAGATTAATTTCTCGGATCTTTACTGCGGGTGGCTCGGTCGCATTATAAACGTGGAGTGCAATACAACACACAATACAACACATCACAATACAACTGGGGCGCGGTGGTTTAGGGTATGTTCGGTGCCTTGCAGCTGGAGGGTTGCGGGTTCGAATCCACCTCAAGCCGCCGCGTAGGGACCCTGGGCAAGTCCTTCACTCGCAATTGCTCATGCGCTTCGGCGTGAAACTTCGATTCAGCGTTCGCGCAGTAGTTGGGAGCGCCTCTGAATGGGAAATCTGGTAGGGGCGCTATAACAAGTGTTCAAATACAATACAATACAATACAACCAGGGCCGGCCCTAGCCCAAATGGCGCCCCAGGCAAAACATACATTTGGCGCCCTCTGACCCCCACTACACGGTCCCCCACGTTATAACCCAATGAGGAGCGGTTCAGCAACCAACCAGAACATTACGCACAACCGATTTATTTTTGTTATTATGATTTTTCAATTGTTCAGTCAGCCCTGGATAATTGGAATTTTTCGGAATGGTAAAAACACCTAGAATTACCGAAAAATTCGAATTACCCAAAAAAACAAAATTTATTAATTATTTTATCACGAAGAATTATTTGTTGAAGTAATCTGAAATTTTTTACATGTAGTATTTCTACTTCAGGTGTCTGTTCATCCAAACCGATAAGAGTCTGTTTTTACTTTTAGAATACTTTTCTTGGTGTTATGCTTGCAAAACCCCTTATAATTTCTCCGTAATCTACTGTTTGGGCTACATAGGCCTACATGTATTTCTCGATAGACAGCAGTCTTTCCTGTGTCATAGAAGCCCGCAGATAGCCTATGTTTTTATTAGCTTCAACTTTGAAAAGCTCACACTGACTGGAATAATTTTAAAAATGCGTATTGCAATGGCTGTGTTTGGAAAAAGTTCCAAGCAACGATTTGATTTTAAAAATTGAAGAACTTGCAAAGGCGTTTTCTTCTCTGGCAACATGCAAGATATTAATATTAATTCATCGCATAATTCATATCCATCCACGTCGCAACTGTCGCCGTCAGTCAGTAGGATTGTGTAAGTCTTGACAGTTCTTCAGCAACTCTGAGCACCCGATAACTTCTGACGTTTCATAGGGTTTGACATAATTTAATTTTGTAATATGAAAAATATGCCTCCTCGGCAACCAACAAAGAAGATACAAAAATTATAAATAGGACAATACAATAGTTCTTCAACTGCTGGCTTTTCAGTCGAAAGACGTCACTATGTCATCATCATATTAAGCCTACGAACGGCCAGGTCTACTACAGACAGATTACAGATGGAGTACAGAGTACAGACTGCCATGAAAATTTTGAATTAAAATTTATGCGGTGTTTGAAACTGAATTACTTGAAAAGGTGTAATCAAATAAAATTAATAATAATTATTTTAAATTTGTTCCATAAGTGAAAGTTTTGAATTCAAATGAAAATAATCGTTTGAATTGAAAAATGGCTTTAACATGAAAGACGTAAAACTGTTAAAAGCAGATTTGGCGGTTTACGTTCAAAACCGCGATCACAAAACAGCGATCGTCAAAACCGCGATCACAAAATAGCGATGCACAAAACAGCGACTGCATAAAATAGCGATCATCAAAACAGCGATTTCACAGATTTATTATAGAAAGTTTTAAATGTATCACGAAGTATAAATAATATTATAACAAATGTGTAATGTAAAATTTGAAGACTTAAATTATGTCCAATTCCACGAAAGTAGTTTAATATAGGTCCATTAGTGTAATCGCCGACGATGCTTTTTATTTTGTCTGCAGATTCTCTGTATATTCTTAGAGATGGATTTGGTATTTGTCCTGCGATGTAGGCCTACTTAACTACAACATTTTAAGTTCAATTAAGTTTCGCAATCAACGCTGTCATTTCCGCTCTCACTCCAACAACTTCAAATGATTTAGTAAAATAATAAACGCGAATTAAGTTCGCAATCAGGATCAATCAACGTACATTAGGGCCTAAATAAGTCAATCTTCGAATTTAATCGCTGTTTTGATGATCGCTATTTTATGCAGTCGCTGTTTTGTGCATCGCTATTTTGTGATCGCGGTTTTGACGATCGCGGTTTTGTGATCGCGGTTTTGAACGTAGACCGATTTGGCGCCCCCTAGACGTTGGCGCCCTAGGCAACTGCCTGCTTTGCCTGTGCCTAAGGCCGGCCCTGAATACAATAGAGTATCCGGGGATAAATAATAAAATATAATACATGTAATATATAATGATATTGTATATAAATGTATAGACTATATATATTAAATGCCGGGGGTCAGCTACTTAGAGTGATATAAACAGAAGTGCAGGCACACAAGATACAAACTAACAAATATATTAATATAATATATATATATATATATATTATAAATAAATTATAAATAAAATAATACATGTAATATATATGTATGTATAGACTATATATACTAAATGCCGGGGTAATGGCAGGGGGGTAATGGCAGGGGGAATATATGGCAGGGGGGTAATGGCAGGGGGTAATGGCAGGGGGTAATGGCAGAGGGGTAATGTCCAGGGGTAATGTCCTGCTCCCGAGCTCAGTTATACGTATTTCTGTTTTTGCAGCCATATTGGCCGCCATCTTGGATAGTGGCATTAGCACACTATTGCCTCTGCAATTTATTCGTTTCCTTGACCTTTATTTGTCACTGTAGCTTATCTATGAGCTGAGATATACATATTTCTGTTTGGCGGCCATATTGACCACCATCTTGAATATTAACATTCGCACACTATTGCCACTGAGAGATATCGATTCCTTGACCTTGGAAATATTGAATTAGACATCTTATTTGTCACTGTAGCTCATCCATGAGCTTAGATATACATATATCTTTAAATGGGCGGCCATCTGGGCCGCCATCTTGTATATTAAAAACCCCACACTACTGCCACTAAGAGAATTCGATTTCTTGACCTGGGAAATATTGAAATCCACACTTCATTTGTCATTGTAGCTTACCTGTGAGCTGAGATATACATATTTTTGTGTTTTAGTGGTCATATTGGCCGCCATATTAGATAGTACTATTCCAACACTATTGCCACTACGATAAGTCGATTCTTTGACCTTGAAACTATTGAAATTGATACTTCATTTCCTATTGTACCGTATCTATGAGCTGAGATATTAAAAATTTCATTGGGGTTAAAAAATTACCCCCCACCGATCTCAACGTAGCGTAAAATGTCGCCGTCCTACGAAGGTTAATGAATAGTCAACAACGGCCGAGGTAAAGCCAAGTAAATTGTTTCAAAGCTAAGGAAATAAAATGCATCTTAGCTAGAATCAGTGCTTTATTTCAAATTATGTCTGATTGCGCATATTAAGAAACAGCTTAATATAATAGATCTATGTAATTTAGAAGGCGCAAAAATAATCACCTCAAGTCCAGCATATGTTGCTCTTTGTAGTAGACATTGTCCGATGCACAACTCTATAGTCAAAGTAGTGTTGTTCTGAAGAGCTATTTTCTGCAGCCCATTCTGGTCGGTCACGTTGTCGTAATAGCAACCAATATATTTGTCTTGAATGTTTCCTTCATAAAAAGCCAGGCAAACATTTGGAAGCAGATTTAGAGGTTATACCAGAGCTCGAGGGTACGCGTACCCTAAAATAGAATACGTTAAAATACGTACGTACCTTTCAAAAAATAGAATACGCGTATGGTACGTATCATACACGAAACTTTTATTTATGGTTTATTCGGCGGCCCATAGCCTATGTATAATCTTACATCAACTCAACAGTATGCGTTATTGAAACCGCTACTTCCGGTTAACGTATTTTTGTACTGTTTACGTACCCTAAAATAGGGTACGTTAAAAAACGTACGTACCTTTCAAAAAATAGAATACGTATGGTACGTACTCTCGAGCTTTGGGTTATACGTTTATGTTTCAATAGTCATATAATGAGCCTATTTCATACAGAAAAACAATGCCACAAACTGCTACAGCCGACATATTCATATTCATATTCGCGTTGATTTTAACCGCAAAATGCAGATCCTTGGATTAGGCCAACATTGTGTCAGCTAGTGATTAATTGCGAAGTGCGTGGACTCTAATTTGTCTATTTAACAGCTGCCCTCTTCATATCTGCGTTGACTCGACTTCAAGCCAGTTTGATGTTGTTCCATCCGCACTTTCATAGCTCAGGGTGTTAATAATAGTAATCTTTCTAAAATGGTCATACCCTCCATGTACCAGTTAGCGATGTGTCCCTCTGTTTGGTAACCAATAAACGGATCGACTATTATTGCTATCCTCAGCTGCAAAAACATCCGCAGTCTCCTTATCTACCGAAACCCTTCACATAATTGTAAAATAATGATAATGAAGAACGTTCATAGCACGGACCACGGAGTAATACTGCTTCGGTAATTATGGCCTTTGCTTCTTCTGCCACTAACCTTGACAGTTCGGGTTGATAATTTCTTATGTCCAGATATTGGAGATCCTCCCCATCTGCCACTTCCTGTTATCAACCAATTTAACTATTTTGGTCCAAAGAGGAAGTAGTCATACGTATCAGCCTTATTCGCTTGATATCATCTTTTAATTTAATGAATAAAATATGTTAAATGTGAAAATAATCTTATTAATATTATACCGAGTCCCAAGATTTTAAACTTTATTTAACGAATATTGTCCGTAACTCTGCTGTGAATTGCACCCCTCCACAGAAATCTCATTGATTTTGGTCCGCCCGCCATCAGTTGACTGTACATGAAATACAGGAGCTATAAAAATTGAACTTGCTAATAATGAAAATTAATATCTCCGACGTCGAACCCACAATGATGTGTATAATTATCAAAGGAAAAAATGTGGGAGTTATCATTAAAATTACTCCAAATAGTCCTAGATTTCCATCCTGATGTGATCATAACCTCGCAGGGCATAACATGCATAGGCACAACATGTATAAATAGACGCCCTATGGCAAGTCGGTATCGTATATTGAATAGGGCCTATCGTGTATCTAAAAATAAATATGGCATCTTAAGCAAGATAATGTTAGAACAATCTTGGAATGGCAAATATTCAGAAGAGATTAACTGACCTTCAGTGAAGAATGACAATGCTTGAAATATGCCTAGCAAATATAATCCAGCAACTATCCTATATCCTTCCATATTACCTTACGATATATTACTCGACATCAGCAATTCCATACAACGACGAAGTGACCTAGGAAGTTGAACGTGTTACTAACAAGTAGCAACCAAATGAATTCACTTAAAACCTCTATAAGGTACATGCATCTTGGAGACCCGAGTAATATAGGGCCTATTGTCAAGTCAATGCTTAGCTTTCTAGTCGGCCTTCCTATATTAGAATGACGCATTCAACTGTTCGCTATTGACTTTGCGTGCAATGGCCAAGATTTACAAAACCTTCGCTTTATTGACAGATGTAAAGCCGGAAGGAACAATGCAATACTTCAACACCGTCCATATAACCACAGCATACAATTGCGTCGGTCGTGAAAAGCAGTTCACTGGGTTTAGATTAATATGAGTCACTTTTGCCAAAAAAGAAGATCAGGAAGTTGCACTTTTAACCGAAGTCTGTTCAACCTGAACTTCCGCTATGTGGGCTACTTGAAGCTACTGTGTTACTAGTAGCACTGAAGCTGTAAGCTATTAGTCAATCCGACAGAATGGAACAGAATACATAAATAAATGGTGATGTGGCATCTGAGAAGATTTCACTACAAAATTCCAACCCAGAGAACCAGTTCAAGATAAATGAAGTTAAAATTAAGCTATAGTTCATTAAAAGCAAACAGTCCAATAGCAGTATAAGCAAGCAGTGTTCTGATGCCGACCATGGAATCTTGTCAAGATAATATCTTAAGCGGCGCATTTGTTTTTTGTTGTTTCGTTTATAAATTATTATAATTAGCCCTATAGATCTAACTGTCTTTTTAAATCACTAAAACTTGTAAATGCCTTTGATAGAATAGACAACCTTTTATTGCTTCGATTCTCTCGAAGTCATTTATGTGCTAGTTGGTTTCTAAGAGCAGAGCTCAACAGATCTTAAAAATATCATAGCCAATTTAATTTACTCGGCTTCGGGAATGGCTTTCTGTTTAGAAATGCCCGTAAGTAGTTTAATGTATAAATTATTTTATAAGCGAATGAAACAATAACAACGCCACACTAAAGCTGGAATAATCTATTTAAGTGATCTACTTTCAACTTTGGTGTACATTCCGCTTACAAAGACTTTGATGTAGCCTATATGACTCTAGCTAAACACTGCCACAGCTCAGTGCGGATTGAACACGAAATCCGGAACAAAAACTAAAACTAACATTGAGAAAACATAGAGAATGCATAAAAATTAATTAATGTCGCGCTTAAGTAGAAATGCATACGATCAGACAGTGACTGTTGGACACATGGAAAATATATGCTAAAATAAAGCGACTATGCTGACCCAATATAGCTGTAATGGTGCACACACCCTCCTCCAACACTCATTACTGTCCTCATTTGTCGTGGCTGCGAGAGTCTCTGAGTAGTTATCTGGGATGGGCGCTGTACAGATGATCTGAATATATGAACGGATGGATGAATTCTTCAATGCCTGAACATCTCATGACTTTACGCTGTTTGTGCGAGCGCATATGCGTGAATATAATGTATGCATGTAAACGTCGTCATGCTTCTGAGTTCGAATGTGTGTTGATAGGATTAGTGTACTGCGCCCAGTTTCTTGTAAATGGCTTGGAGATTTGAGCAGAAAACCAACTAGCAAAGAAATTATTGGTCCACCTACATTTCCTTAATCTAGGGGCTCGAACAACACAGCGCTATTGTTGCAGCACTGTAGTGCATTCCGATCGCTTACCGTGCATGAAAACTTCACATTTTGGTTCAGTTTATACGACACTGATAGGTGTACTAAAGTATTGGAACCCCATCCGATTAAGTACGTGGATTGGTAGGCTACATGCAACTGTCCGTGGAATACCGAGTCTCATGGCGCCCATGGCAACCAGCCCTGTCCCTGCCAGAATTTCCGTGGGCTTTAGATAGAACCGGTGTGGGCTCTAGGCGGGTCCCATATGGGTCCTATTTGGGCGTAATGTGTTAGAGGTCAGTAATACATCATATCGGTGCAGCCAGTGACGAGTGGATCCGAATTAAAGGGTGGGTGCTAAGGGTGCTGCAGCACCTGGGCCTGCAGTTTTGAGGGGCCCGCATTGTATAAATATCGCCTGCTGAGAATTGTAATTCATTATCATGCTTTTTTCAAAAATTGAGTTTGGTATCAATTTCGTCAGTGTAATGTTTGCTCTATCATTGGACAAAAAGGCTAGGAGGTGTAAGCAGCCGTTTTATAGATATAAGGCAATAGTTAAATGCTCTATCTTATGAAGCTGTATCTTTTCTAAACCTAGTTGGTATTATATTGCTGTATCATGATTAGCATCTAATCAGAAAGCTGCTTTCGTAATGTTACAGCAAAAGTTTACTGAATAGTTGTTACTGGTAAAATGCTCTATCATGTATGATAGAGCAATATAATACTCATGCATGCAGGACGCGATTTAGGATACATTGCTTCATGTTTAACACAAGTTAGAGCATTATTACAACTACGCCCACGTTTACTCTATACGTTGGAAATCATAGCTGTATCATGTATTTTTGAATTTTTTGTCATTTTCGATATTTTTTACTTTTGTTTATCAAAGTAACATTTTCTTTTTCAAAATAGGTCACCAGCAGGTACATAAAAATTATAATATTATCATGCAAACAATCCAGTTTAGAATTCTTGGCCTAAAACAGCGACCAAACTTTGAAGTCGTTTTTCTCGGTTTCGTCTAAATAATTATATGATAGAGCATTATAATTCTCAGGCGGCGATATGTGCGTCGTGGACCAGTGGGCGTCAGAGGGAGGCCTTTGCAGATAATCACAGCACCCGGACCCGCACTAGCCGTAATGCGGCCCTGATGATGTATCCTTCACAAATCATTATATAAAATGTCTTTTTAAATAACCAAAACTTGTAAATGCTTTCGATAGAATAGACAACCCGTTTATTGCTTCGATTCTCTCAAAGTCATTGTTTATGTGTTAGTTGGTTTCTAAGAGCACAGCTCAGCACAACCTAATAAATATCATTTCAAATTTAATTTACTCGGCTTCGTGAATGGTTTTCTGTATAAAATGCCCTAAAGAAGTTTAGTGTGTATTTTAAAACCGAATGAAACATGAAACTCACTGGCTAACAACACCACACTAGTGAACTAGTTTTCAACTTTGGCGTATATTCCGCTTGCAAAGACTTTCATATAAAAAATAAATGTTTTACTATAATAAGTAAACAATGCCACCTCGCATTGAGGATTGAGTGCGAAATCCGGAACAAAAACTAAAACTAACATTGACATTAGGACTACACAGAGAATGTACAAGTGACACGCTTGAGTAGCATAGAAGTGCATACGATCAGATGGTGACTGTAGGACTCTTGAAAAATGTAGGCTAATATAAATCGACTGTGCTAAGCAGAGTCAGCTTTTTTAGTGACCCATATTATTATAGCTGTAATGGTGCACACACCATTCTCCGACACTTGATAACTATCCTATTTTGGGAGCTCTTCTAAGTAGCTACCTGGGATGGACGCTGTGCACATGATCTGAATAAATGAACGGATGGATGAATTTGATTTCTTGAATGCATGGACAAATAGACTATACAATTTTTGTGCCTGTGTGCGTGTATGTCTGAATGTGCATGTATACGTCGTCATTTTTGCTATTGTGAATGTGTGTTGATGATATTATCGTAGGCCAACTGCGCCTAGGCACAGAGATATCAGAAGTATTTGAGTAGAAAACCAACTGACAAGGAAGTTATTGGTACACCTACATTTCCTTGATCTAAGGACCCTGAAGTGGAACAATGCAGCGCTCTTGTTGCAGTGTGATTCTCGTTAACGATAACGATAACGAAAATGTTCGTTAACGAAAATAAAAGGATTTCGTTAACGATAACTATAACTATAACTAAAAAATATAATTAACTATAACTATAACTATAACGAAAATAACAATAACGAAACTTCATCTTTATTTTCGTTAATACAAAAAATAAAAATAGGAAGTGCAATATGGACGATTCGACATAAATGAGAACGAAATAATGCGATATTTTTATTATGCAATTTGTCAGTAACTTCGGAAACTCGTGTATTCATGAAGCTGATTGCACCCATGCTTCAAAGGCTTTCAAAGCTCTGAGCAAATAATTATGAAACAGCATGCTAATACGCACAATTTTGCTTATAGCCTTAATTATTGTAACTAAGTTGTAACTAAAATTAACTAAATAAAATCCATTAACTATAACTATGACTATAACTAAAAATAATACCAACTATAACTATAACTATAACTAAAATAAAAATCCATTAACTATTATTGTAGCTATAACTAAAATAAAATCTGTAAGGAGAATCACACTGTCTTGTTGCAGCATTGTACTGCATTGCGATGGTTACTGTGCATGAATACTTTGCACTAAATAATTTTTGGTTTAGTTGATACGACAGGGAACCCCCATCCGGTTAAGTATTTGGGTAGGTAACAGTCCGAGTCTCATGAGGCCTATGGCAAACAGCCTTGTCCCTGTCAGGATTTCCGCGGGCATTAGATGAAACTTGAGTGGGCTCTAGGTGGGTCCCACATGGATCCTATTTTGACTCAATGTGGGAATGCTGACAGATTAATTCTTCATAGGTCAGTAAACTCCTAGGCCTACTGTGGTATATCTGGAGCACATGCATCGGTGCAGTCAGTGACATGGCATTTGTGTGGCGCTAGATTTACATCACATAAGAAGCATGTACCCGTTAAAATAATATTTCAATATTATCCTACTATCGTTGGCTATATTTGCCTTATCTAGCACGTACCTCATTAAAGTCATTATTACAATGAAGACCGTGGAAATGAATCTGAACACGGCAAGCCAGCCTTGCTTCGTGATTGTCATGTAAAACAGTTACGTAACAATACAATAATAAACGTAGGCTATGAGTTTTGGCAGTACACAACGAGACACGACATTGCGTCGCAGTGGAAGTTAATACCTGATTTAGCATGCTAGTAAATACATAACTTGAATATTTGTTTCAAATGCAGCACGTATTTTGTTAACAATCAATGTCGTGGTTGCTGCTGTAGGCCTTGTGGTCACGGCTTATTAAATCAAAGTTACTTCTATTGTGCAATTGACATTTCTGGGTATCTTAGGTACTGGATTACAGGATACCTGATTCAGGTCTTGTAATTGTAAATACAAGTTATATAGCATCGTCGGCAGCGAGCTACTTCTAGGAGTAGGATACCTTGCAAAGCTGTCTACAGAAACTGTCAGCTTGTAAACGGAAGAACTACACTGGGAGTGACTCTGTAAATTAGCAGGAAATGATCGTCACTTCAAACAAGGTTTAAGACTAATTAAAGAAAGACCGAAATGAATATGAGGTCATAAATTCGTCAGTGCAACAGCTGCAGACTTGGAGATGTATAAAAACATGATAATACTGTATCAGCGACTTGTATCACGGCTCTTAAAGAAAATGCTCTAGTAGCTCGGCAATTCAGCATTCTTAGTTATTTAAGCTGGTTCTAACACAGTCAGAAATATCTTCTGAAATACTTAAAACCATGCTATGGTATGTTGTCTACGTCAACCATTAATTCAAAGTTCTTTTTGGGATGTGATTTGAAGCATAGTGAAATATCCCAAAGCCAAATATGATCATGACATATAGTACTATAATAGATGCTGGCAATTATGCAGACACGTACAACATTATATTCAGCCAGACATTATGGCTTCGCAAATCAATATTCTCTCTAGATGAGAATCAAACAGTACTGATACATACCGTCAGTTGTAATTTATATAGATCTTCTGTATATCTTTCCGGATATAAAACAACAGAAACTGCAAATTCCATGTACGAAACCTAAACTTATAAGCGTTCTATTACGCAACCAATAAAACATCCAGTAATAAAACAAAACTAAAATAAATGACTGTGGTTTTATAATCATAAAGCAACTAAACTGAGAGTATAAAGCAACTAAACTGAGAGTATGTTTACTACTGTAGTTTCAGGACAGCATAGATTATGGTCTCATCGAATTCAGACACACCAGCGTGAAGGCTTTCGTATATATCAGATTCAGCTTCATCTTTCGCGGAACTACCAAGTCTTCCAGGAACTTCAGCATAAAGATTTATGTGGTCTGCTGATTGGTCTCGGTCACTTGGTTTGTTCCTCGGATAATCTACAACATTTGATTTACACGGACGAGAAACGTCATGCCCAGTTTCAACACCTTAGACAAATATAACTACTTTAAACTTCCATCGTTTCTTGCATCGTAGAACAAACATTAGGCAAAAACTGTAGGCTAAACGTTGTTTGCTACACCAAATTGGCAAAGCATGAAAACGGCTAGAGAAACTATTCAGCTGCGACGCTTAAAGTATTGGAACTTAAAGTATTTAATTCATGAATGACTTCCCAAATTATTGATATCGTCTTATAGCAAATCTTAAATTTACTCAAACTCAAATGCTTTCTTGAAAAGTTGCGATGCCACTTTTGCTAAAAAAAACTTAGTTCTTAAAAATTACATGCAACATTGCATAATGGCTAAAAAGTCTCTTCAACTCGGAAATTTATCATGAATAATGCTTCAAAGCTTTCGCGCTTTCTTTTGTAGTCGAGCGTAATTTATAGGCTACAAACTGTACATAATTATGTAGGTGTCAAACTGTTCGCCTTTTGCGTTCTACTGACCGGTTGTATCTTTAAGTACCCTGGGCTAGGTCTGCTCTGATACAGCCCCGAGCATTTGCTGTGGCGGGACCGTCTGCTTGAAATGCCCTTCCGCTACGGGCTGAACTTATGATGGGCTCTCTCTTGATCCTCTCATTACCTGAAGGCGTTTTTGTTCAACGGGACTTCTGAGCTCAGGGCGCCTCTGAATAGTCTATGCTGCGAAAGGCGCCCTACAAATTTCTAGATAGGATACGATATTGTAACGCATACATACCATTCGGTTCAGGTGATATTGATTCTCTGGATTTGTTTTCGGACGTTGCACCGTGGTGATATTTTCGTCTAACAAGAAACAATTTCAGGAATAATTGATCCATAGGCTACAGTGTAAGTATATCAAACAACGATATTAATTAAATCGATCGTTTATGTATAGTGTGTCATTTCACGTCAGTTTATACAGGTCAGTATTCCAAGTGTTCGTCTGCTCTGTCCTTCGTGACTGACATGTCACAAACTTTGTAACGGATATTGATTTGCTATTTTAATCGGAAACCTATTGTATGCGAGTATCCCGTAACCACGATGTGGACACAAAAAAATATCACTTATTATCATGTGGGGCGCGGTGGTGTAGGGGTATGTTCGGTGCCTTGCAGCCGGAGGGTTGCGGGTTTGAATCCACCTCAAGCCGCCGCGTAGGGACCTTGGGCAAGTCCTTCATTCGCGCAATTGCTCATGCGCTTCGGCGTGAAGCTCCGATTCAGTGTCTGCGCTGTAGTCGGGAGCGCCTCTGAGTAGAAATCTTGAAGGGGCGCTATAACAAGTGCTCATACATACATACATACATACATACATACATACATACATACACGCCACGAGTATTCGCCGAAATGTCCTCATCTGTTGCCCTTCCATTCCTTCTTTCTCTTCCTGCACAAATGGTATCGCCTCAACCACATGTCTGGACATGGTTTCTTACTAAAATAATAAGTTCAAGTGCATCCTTGGTTGCAGACCAATTGTAGGCTGAAGGATCTTATGTCAGTTCGCCGATGACATTATTTTGTCTTACCCTACATGAAGTCATGATGCATGGCCAAGCAAGACAACTATTTGCACATAAATGTCTTACCAGGGATGACTTCACTATGTAATCAAAGACTACTATGTCTACGGTGTTAAATTAGTGGGCTAAGATTGGCATTCGGAAAGATGCCTTTGGGCCACAAGAATGAGAGGTGGGAGGGGAGGAGTGGGGAGAGGACAACACTCATTTTAGTAGATGACCCTGCTCTCGTATACATTATGAAGGTCATTTCAACCGTCGCAGAACGAGCAAATATCTAGTATAATATATTTTAATTTATAGAAAAATTTTCTAACAAGTTTGGGTTACAGTTATAGGCCTACTAAAGCAATATGATAGTCAACCTATGTATTAAGATAGTCACACTGCATATTGCAAATTAAACACAATGTCATGTTTACTCTAATACGCCATGGGTTGCTTTGATTCGATAAAGCTTGCTGGCTTTATAATTATCTTATCATCAAAAAGCTGAACGATGCATATATATTATTACCAAGATATAGTTTTTTATGTTCGAGGCGATGTAACTCGAAGACTGTGTAGTGTGTATGTTATATGAAGTATTGCACGAGCTGGGTTTAAGACCAACACGCTTTGAAAGGCCTTAAAGAGAGTTGTTTCGTACACGCTCGTGTTATTCGATACATTCAATACATTCGTGTAAAATGGAAATAGTTACCTGTAGAGAAAATGCACGAGAAGCACAATGGCAACAATCAGAGCCAAGCCAAGAATTGAACCAATTGCTGCTCCAGCAACTGCTCCTGCACTGAATGCTATAATATAGCACATTATGTGAATAAATATACATAGCATTTAACCCTTAAAAGGAACTATTAGATCTCTACTTATAAGATTTTGCTAAAGGGGTATTTAGATTTTCATGTCTCTCATTGTTGCAAGATTAATAGCAGTTCACATGCTACAGATATTTAATATAAGCGTTACGTTGTACGGCTTATTTAAGAGCAACAGCATGGTCACGAGGACCGTTTTACTCCTCACACATTTTATACCTGTACTGGTGGGATAACCGTTAACCGAAAGCAATTATATTACAATTGTAAAAATCAAATTCATTTTATAGGAGGATAGATGTCGTAACGCCCTGAGCACATAAGCCCATAGCAAAACGTCTACTTATAGAATGGTTCACTTGATAATTCTCTTACGCTCTGACTAGGCCTAAGTTCGTGTCTCAGTCTGCCTTGTGTGCCTATGTTTTAGAATTGCCTTCAGTTTCTGTAGCTTAGAAATTTGTGGTTCCCTACTGACTGACGCTCTATCTAGTCTTCGTTCTGGACGCAATAATGACCAGGAATTCAGAACCCGTCAATTAGTCATTAGTGAACGAGACTCAACAGCTAGACTAACAGCACTCTGGTGAACATGCACGAGCAATATAAATTCATATAAACATCAAAATCTATCCATGACCAGAGAGATTACGAGACAATCTAATTAGTATACGAACAACGTTCTGACTATAAATGCTTTCCTCATTTGGTTGTCAGCTTTTGGCAGCACACGGTCATGGCATATGGGGCGTAGGCTGTAAACCGTTGGCTTCGCTGGGGAGCAACCCGTGGAGGACATGTCCTGGTGTTCCAAGAACAGCCGAAAACAGCCGGGTATCGGCAAGACGGCATAGCTGTTCGATCTTTGGGCTATCACCAGGGGAATACCGCTGACGGTTTAGCCTATTCATCACGGCCAAGAGCTTCCCCTTTCTTGCCCATCGCCCACCCACCATTTCGATATAGCATGCATATATATATATATATACAGACGGGACAGCGTAGTAGCTTGCACCACGTCGTAGAGCTACGGGCCAGCTAGACCATGGGCAGTGAGCTCGCGGAGAGCTCATAAAGAGCATATTTTATCAATGTGCATGTCGAAACTAAGGGTGTCAGACATCGTTACACCATGAACATTCATGCTATTAGTCCTGCATGGTTAAGCCCGGCGTTTCTTTTGGGTCGGTCAAGAGCCATGTTCGCCCCCGGACCCCCTGACAATCATCTCATAGCGGATGTCTTATTGCCGTTTATCTTTAGGTTACATGTACCCGCCAGACCCAGTGTTAACATGTTCAGTTCTGCGAATAGTAGTAGCACTATTTGAGGATGGGAACAGTAGGTAGACTATCTTATCGCATCACATATTTTGTAGCCTGTTGATTGGGATAATCTAAGCAGTCTGGTGGCCTTACAGAGCAATACGTAACATTATATTGATTTGCTATTTTAATCGGAAACCTATTGTATGCGAGTATCCCGTAACCACGATGTGGACACAAAAAAATATCACTTATTATCATGTGGGGCGCGGTGGTGTAGGGGTATGTTCAGTGCCTTGCAGCCGGAGGGTTGCAGGTTTGAATCCACCTCAAGCCGCCGCGTAGGGACACTAGGCAAGTCCTTCATTCGCAATTGCTCATGCGCTTCGGCGTGAAACTCCGATTGAGTGTCAGCGTCCGCGCCAGTAGTCGGGAGCGCCTCTGAGTAGAAATGCTTGGAAGGGCAGCTATAACAAGTACAATCCTTTTATACATACATACATACATGTTATTGTACATACATACCTTACACGCCACGAGTATTCGCCGAAATGTCCTCATCTTGTTGCCCTTCCATTCCTTCTTTCTTTTCTTCCTGCACTCAATGGTATCGCCTCAACCACATGTCTGGACATGGTTTCTTACTAAAATAATAAGTTCAAGTGCATCCTTGGTTGCAGACCAATTGTAGGCTGAAGGATCTTATGTCAGTTCGCCGATGACATTATTTTGTCTTACCCTACATGAAGTCATGATGCATGGCCAAGCAAGACAACTATTTGCACATAAATGTCTTACCAGGGATGACTTCACTATGTAATCAAAGACTACTATGTCTACGGTGTTAAATTAGTGGGCTAAGATTGGCATTCGGAAAGATGCCTTTGGGCCACAAGAATGAGAGGTGGGAGGGGAGGAGTGGGGAGAGGACAACACTCATTTTAGTAGATGACCCTGCTCTCGTATACATTATGAAGGTCATTTCAACCGTCGCAGAACGAGCAAATATCTAGTATAATATATTTTAATTTATAGAAAAATTTTCTAACAAGTTTGGGTTACAGTTATAGGCCTACTAAAGCAATATGATAGTCAACCTATGTATTAAGATAGTCACACTGCATATTGCAAATTAAACACAATGTCATGTTTACTCTAATACGCCATGGGTTGCTTTGATTCGATAAAGCTTGCTGGCTTTATAATTATCTTATCATCAAAAAGCTGAACGATGCATATATATTATTACCAAGATATAGTTTTTTATGTTCGAGGCGATGTAACTCGAAGACTGTGTAGTGTGTATGTTATGAAGTATTGCACGAGCTGGGTTTAAGACCAACACGCTTTGAAAGGCCTTAAAGAGAGTTGTTTCGTACACGCTCGTGTTATTCGATACATTCAATACATTCGTGTAAAATGGAAATAGTTACCTGTAGAGAAAATGCACGAGAAGCACAATGGCAACAATCAGAGCCAAGCCAAGAATTGAACCAATTGCTGCTCCAGCAACTGCTCCTGCACTGAATGCTATAATATAGCACATTATGTGAATAAATATACATAGCATTTAACCCTTAAAAGGAACTATTAGATCTCTACTTATAAGATTTTGCTAAAGGGGTATTTAGATTTTCATGTCTCTCATTGTTGCAAGATTAATAGCAGTTCACATGCTACAGATATTTAATATAAGCGTTACGTTGTACGGCTTATTTAAGAGCAACAGCATGGTCACGAGGACCGTTTTACTCCTCACACATTTTATACCTGTACTGGTGGGATAACCGTTAACCGAAAGCAATTATATTACAATTGTAAAAATCAAATTCATTTTATAGGAGGATAGATGTCGTAACGCCCTGAGCACATAAGCCCATAGCAAAACGTCTACTTATAGAATGGTTCACTTGATAATTCTCTTACGCTCTGACTAGGCCTAAGTTCGTGTCTCAGTCTGCCTTGTGTGCCTATGTTTTAGAATTGCCTTCAGTTTCTGTAGCTTAGAAATTTGTGGTTCCCTACTGACTGACGCTCTATCTAGTCTTCGTTCTGGACGCAATAATGACCAGGAATTCAGAACCCGTCAATTAGTCATTAGTGAACGAGACTCAACAGCTAGACTAACAGCACTCTGGTGAACATGCACGAGCAATATAAATTCATATAAACATCAAAATCTATCCATGACCAGAGAGATTACGAGACAATCTAATTAGTATACGAACAACGTTCTGACTATAAATGCTTTCCTCATTTGGTTGTCAGCTTTTGGCAGCACACGGTCATGGCATATGGGGCGTAGGCTGTAAACCGTTGGCTTCGCTGGGGGAGCAACCCGTGGAGGACATGTCCTGGTGTTCCAAGAACAGCAGAAAACAGCCGGGTATCGGCAAGACGGCATAGCTGTTCGATCTTTGGGCTATCACCAGGGAGATACCGCTGACGGTTTAGCCTATTCATCACGGCTTGGGACCTTCCCCTTTCTTGCTGCCCATCATATTCCCACCATGCCGAGGCTGCATATATATATATATATATATACAGACGGGACAGCGTAGTAGCTTGCACCACGTCGTAGAGCTACGGGCCAGCTAGACCATGGGCAGTGAGCTCGCGGAGAGCTCATAAAGAGCATATTTTATCAATGTGCATGTCGAAACTAAGGGTGTCAGACATCGTTACACCATGAACATTCATGCTATTAGTCCTGCATGGTTAAGCCCGGCGTTTCTTTTGGGTCGGTCAAGAGCCATGTTCGCCCCCGGACCCCCTGACAATCATCTCATAGCGGATGTCTTATTGCCGTTTATCTTTAGGTTACATGTACCCGCCCAGACCCAGTGTGTAACATGTTCCAGTTCTGCGGGAATAGTAGCACTATTTGAGGATGGGAACAGTAGGTAGGCCTATGTATCATCCGCATATTTTTGTAGCCTGTTTCCTGATTGGGATAATCTAAACTTGGTCTGGTGTATACAGGCCTCGGAGGGTGGAAGATTGCTCCGACATAATAGTTTATGTAGACTGTAGGCCTATCGTAGTAGGTGCATAGCCGAGATCCTTTCTAGTAGTTCACGACCAGTAGCCGGCCGTACTCCTGGGGAATCCCGCAGAGCGTAGAGTTTTTACGCGTATATAAGCCCTGCGTTTGCCGAGGCTTCCCGATGACATCATATCCATTCAGATGGCGGTGCTTCCCTCCCCCGGCGACGTCATTTTGTCTTTATTCTGCATGTCAATTCCATTGTTTCTTACTAATCGCGTTTCTTAATCCATTCTCCACCAAACGTTCCTGTTTCTCTAATCCTCGACGTAACTGTTACAGCTGAGCCGCAAAAGTTAGTATAGTGTCGGCATACGGGTGCTGCCAAAAGCTCACTGTGAGAGGCGCTTTATAAATTTGTAAATACAATACAATACAATGCTTAGTAAACTATTCCAATATTAAACTAAAAGTAAACACCAGTACGGCTGCCAGTACGGCAGCCTTACAACGGTGCCCATCCTTCCCTATGATTTAGTCATCAAACAGTCGAAACGTTTAAGTAAACCAGTAAATTGACATTGCACAGTTGCACACATAAAAATAAACTATTAGGCCTATCTATTTCTAATGTATATATTACTTGTTGCTAAAAAAAACTATTCATGTATCTCATGTAGGCCTACCATTCATTTGGGAGCAATAAACTGAACTGAAACTGAAACAAGTAGCCTATGTTTATGTGTTCAGTCTTAATTTCTGTCACCAATCACACAGAGAGGAATGTCTAAGACGAAGATGTCACGAATCATATTTAGTAGGTCTATAATCAAGTAAAAAAATTGCTTATTATGTCATGATGTGTAGTTCACAATAATGGATATTGGAACATGCCAAGTTCATCGACCTACCTTTGCATACTGAATTACTGCGTGTGAACCCTGGTATGCAATTGCAATCAAAACTTCCTTGGGTGTTAGAGCAAATCTCTGAATCGCCACACGGTGAAGAGATGCATTCGTCTACGTCTAGATCAAACCATAATTATTAACAAATTCATCCACGACCAGAAATATTTACCGTTATAGATAGGGCAAAATGTAAGAGATGATTGAGAAACATTGAAACATATACGAAATAAGGTACAATCACGAAGTTGCCATTATCATAGATATTCAGAGCTTATGATGACCGTGTAATAGAGTAAATTTCTCATTGTTTTGTTTTTGCTAATTGGTATTCCGAAAATGAGTCGCAGTATAGAAAGCTGTCATAGTCACGAGCAAGCTAGTGTATGAAGCTTATACATATCTTATTGTGCAAGAATAACGATTTCATCAAAGCATACTATACTTCGATCGCTACCTTCGCAACTGTCATTTTTCTTTTGAAATCCTTTCTTGCAGATACACAAGAAACTTCCAATTGTATTGCTGCATTCTTCTGTTGCATCTGAGCAATTGTGGATCTTTAAGGCACACTCGTCTACATCTGAACAGAATATATTTTAAGAATATATTTTATAGAATAGGAATCATACTTCGTTCAATGCAAGAGGTATTTAATGTGTTTATCGCAGTTGTCAACCAGCTGTCTTATTATTCTTTAATTGTCTTCTTTGTGTCGTTAGTTTGCGTCCTGACATCTCAGCGTATCTTCACATTTCAGCACATCAGCACAGTATTCTTTCGATTAAAGAGCAAGTTCATTGTTCAATCTAAAATTCCAATGTATATGATAGCTTGGAACTGTAGTAGAATGCTTGATAGGGACTGCCTGTAATTGGGACACACCAGCGGATCTGATGACCTATGACTTATGCCTGAATTAACGTGAGACCTACTGTACAGCGGCAGTCTGATGCTAGCTGGCGTAGAGGTTGTTCACTTGGTTAACCTAAATACACAACAGCTGGCAACGAGTTGTTTGGGTATACATATTTGAGACTGAGTTCATGTCTGCAATTCATCGATAGTAGGCTACTCAATGTGAAGATTTTAATTTCTTTAGAATTTAACACAGTCCGGATACGAGAACTTACTCCGCGATGCTGGAAATTCAGCACACGGAAATTTAGCGAGAGACATGTGATAGCGCTCGATATATGCATATCCCAAGGGTGAATGGCTGTAGAAACTGATCGAAGTAGTTGTTTTTCCAGGAACTTAGAGAACGACTACAGTAACTGTCTTGGGTTGTTATACGGTAGTGCCACCTTTACAATATGTAGAAATGCGGTGAAAGACAGTCCGCAGTAAAGAAGGCACTTTAAAAGAGAACCACAATTGCCGGAAAATAAAAAAATCTTGCTGTGAGAAAAGGCCATTAAGGATGTTTGCTGAATATGAATATCCGGCGACGCGGAAAGTGACATAGTCGGATTCAGACTTCAGAGACATAACTTTACGAACTATAGGCAATCCTTTTGAAAGAGGCATAAATTTACGTTATAAATTAGAATAAAATTTCTCATATTATAGGAGTGTTATTTCCCTATCGTATGCAGTGTACCATAGGTCGTTTCCCTGTAATATCTAGACTAGTGAGTTTACCGTAGCAGGTAGTTTCGTTGTATTGTCGAAATCCCGGCTTGCAGGTGCAGTTGTAGCTTCCTACTGTGTTAGTACAATCCGTTGTTGAAGCATCGCAAAGATCCAGCTCACATTCGTCTATATCTAAAGATGTTTGACCATGATACAACAACATTTTCCACGTTTCTGAATGATTTCACTACCATCCACTATTATGACTTTGTGGATAATCTTGTTTAAACCTTCTTTAACATCTTCTATTTATCGTTTTCTTTTTAATCCTTCGTTTGGGAAGTGACTTTTCTTAAGAGCAAAATTAAGTAGACCGATATTTGAAATCTGAAATTGTTCTCAATCTAAGAAATGACTCAGAGAACACAGAAACGTCTATAACCTTTGAAGTGTTTATACAGATTACAGAAGTTGTAATTTTTATGCCACGAACCTCGACATAATGTGTCCCAGAAAGCTTTCCTTTCATATCCTGGTAAACAACGACAGCGAGTGATTGTTGCAAAATTCAAGTCAACAGTAACGCAGGTTTCATTCTGGGAACAATCTCCATTCTCTTTCTTGCAATCTACAATATCGTTTTCAAATTTAGTTTGTAAGCAGGGAAAGTGTAGGAGTAAATTTGACAGTTTAGTAGTTGTCATTGCAATTCTAATTGTAATCATGAAAATTTACATATTAGCGTCAGAAGCGAATTACTTCTAGGCGCTATACAGGTCATATAGGCCTAATAGTGTATACGTTTTCAAGTTTTGGCGTATAGCGTGAACCATTTTGAATGGATAACAAAGCTACTGCAAACCGATTGAGAGGCCCATCATCTATTTTAGGTTTTAGTGATCACAGTCTACGAGGTTACTTGATGCAAAATGATTTGAACAATTTACATAAGAATACAAGGTTTGAACTCGATGTATTCGCTCGTCCTGAGCCACTGAAATTGATAACATATCGCCTGTGTGATGTGGTGGAACGTTTTCATTACGATTTTTTTTATCGGTAGTATCTACAAGAAGGGAGCAACTAGATAAGTTTCGCTAATCTTATATCAATATAATTTACTCTTAATTAACCTCGAATGTTGCAACTGTTCCCAGTCCATCCAGCTTTGCAAGTAGAATTGCATTCACCAGTCAGGTAAACACATCGACTGTTGTTGTTGCAGTGGCACTGATTGCGACATTTTGAACCATAATATCCAGCCGGACACACTAAAATGTTATAAAGTATCTTTATAGATCTAGAGTTGTTCAGTGAGTTGTGTTACTAGGAAGATGAACAAGTAGATGCCTCTTTTGTATTGTATTGTATTATATTGTATTGTCGTTCGATCAGGTAGGCAGAACGTTGTCTCTTACAAGATTAGAAATTGAGGATTGACATGGTATCAGTGCTATAATAGATTTTTTTTAGAAGCATATGCGATGTATAGTTCCTAGCTGTTGCCCTAGCTTCTTTGTCCGGAAGGGTAAAATTGTGCGCCGTGGGCGTAGATTGTAAAGGGCGTTCTCGAGGAGGATGGCAATGGAGGACAATCAATGCGTTGCCTTGTAGGGCCTACCATCCTAAGCAGAGTGTCATCGACTGTTCAGGCCAGAAAGTCGTATGGCGGCAGGTATCCCGCACGCCTAATCTTACACAATAGCCGTTCAGCGCTTGTATATATTTTTGATGTATTATGTATGCCACATTTACAGGGTAGCCCTGATTTCCGGAATTTTCAATCCCAATACACTATACAGTTATCATGCCACATACAGAGAAAAATATTATGGCTAACAAAAAACATGCAGGTACTAGAGATCTGTACAGAATTTATAATTAGGCCTATTATTGTGAGAAATGCCGTTCTTGCATAATAAATGACTCCCTAAACTCCTAAAGTAACAGGAGCAGCTTCATACACCTGTGCTCGAATAATTTATTATATCACTGAACAGTTGTTAAAAGAGCAAACGTTTGTCCAATTAACTTACCAGAATAGACACTGTTGGCCCAACCTCCGCCGCATTTTTGCCAACCGTTACCTGGACAAGGATCCGAACAATCGTTTTCATTTATTGAGCCATATTTTGCGTAGCTTTCTCCACAGAAACAATGACCTCCGGCCTAAAGTGGCAAAAATAATCAGTTTACATCTCTTAACAGATCTCTTGACTTGTGTCAGAAATGAAATGTTTAAGAAAGGTGGAAGTAATAAACGCACAAACCATTCTAATCCTAATGCTTCTGTTACAACGCATCGATTAACCGTTTGATGCCGAAGGTAATCATGTGTCGGCTACCTCCTAAGTCTTCCTTAGAGCATCTTAGTGGTTTAAGTAATTTTAAACAGTTCGCTCTATCATCTTGAGTTTATTATTAATGAAGGTCACGATTCCAAAATAACTGAACTTGCAATACTTGTGTTTATACCAAACTTCTTTGTCAAAATCCAATATGGTACATCATGTTGGTCTAGACTATAATTGGCAATATGCGTGGTCGATGATCAGGCTAATGTACATGTAGGTTCGAGTCTATGATACACGACCATGGACAAGTTCTTAGCGCAGTAAGCAGTATAATTTTATAGCCTACTGACGCAACCGATGCACTGCCCGTGTCCATATCTTGGCATTCGTTCATTGCTGAATCAGGGCGGAATTGAAAATGAGCGCATCCTCTACGCCAGTTCCCTATGTGGTATGGATGGTTCACTTGTACTGGTAGTGCGAGATAACAGGTTCAACTTATAACTACATAAAAGTAAAATCTACTGCTGTAAAGACCATTGCTTATATATATATATACATGTATTAGGGGTCTGAGGGTATACCCGTACCCGCAGGTTTACCCGTACCCGACCCGTACCCGCGGGTCCGGTACAGGTCGGGTACGCGTTTCACGGGTCGGGTCGGGTACGGGTAGGGTCATCACGGGTACGGGTATACCCGGTTTTACCCGTACGACGTGAAGTTTTAGGGTTACAATGTCACCGTTACATATAATATAGAATGTAGACGCACAATGGACCTGACCGGGTCTGCAACGTACCATTAATTAACAGTTACTTAGTGTTCTAGGTGACCACGGATATAAAATGTACCATGCAATTGAGACAGCACAACATTGAGTTGCATGTGACAAGTTTTATAAGTTGACTGCCTCTTATTATTACTACAATAACTGCTGCTGCTGCTGCTGCTGCTGCTGCTGCTACTGCTGCTGCTGCTGCTACTACTACTACTACTACTACTACTACTACTACTACTACTACTACTACTACTACTACTACTACTACTACTACTACAACGACAACAGCAACTTGACAGCACAGCAACAACTACTACTACCACTACTATCATCATCATCATTATCCTATTATTTTATTATTATTATTATTATTATTATTATTATTATTATTATTATTATTATTACATGTTGAGTTGTAAGCCTATTGGCCTGGTAGGGACAGGGCCTATGGGAAGGCGTGCTAATGACGTGACGGGTAGTTTACGGGTACGGGTATATCCGCGGGTACTGGTAGGGTCGGGTAGTAATGTTGAGTACGGGTCGAACACGGGTACGGGTAGCGGTTCTGTGTTATGGGTACGGGTCGGGTAGCAAAAATGCTCTACCCGCAGACCTCTAACATGTATGTAAATACATTTATCTCTGTAAATATTCATAATAAATTCAGGACTGGTTAGCACAAAAGCACAGCAGCCAAAATTCAATCCTAACTAATGCAAAAACATGATTATCCTTGTTCTGAAAACCACTAATGTTTGAAATGAAAGCACATTTTTCAAGATATATAAGCTGGTTTATTAGAATGGGATTATGTTGAAGTGTGGCTATTCTATTTGGTCCTTAGGTGATACAGCATTATTGTGTGAGTTTTTATGTATGTTTGTGTAACTGACCATTTCCAACAGTTAAGACAAGAGCTGATACGAAAGCGAATAAACTCCTCACACGCATGTCTTTGGCGAAAAATGTGGAGAAACACTATTTTATCCTATCTAGAAAATGTTCATCATAGAATGTGTCAAACAGCCTGTAACATGTTTACCTGTAGACCTGCAATTGAGTTGTTTCGCAGAGTACATCCGTTAGAGCACATTTCAACAGTCATGCTTGAATTATAATAATATCCTGGCGAAATTGCACGTGTTTCGCTATCCCGAAAGCAACCGATATACTTTTCTGACAAGGGTGCTACACTGCTACAGTAAACCAAGATTAAATAAAGAGGTTTTAGTATAAAGACAATTCAATGCTTTAAAAAATTTTTATGAAGAACCATTAGTATTTTGTCAACATTTACTTCTAGGCCTATATCACCATCTTCGTCGTGGTGATTGTCGATATAGCCTATTCATCATCATTATTCTAATCATCATCAGTCTCTCAAGCCTTACCTTCACTTTCAGCCAACATCTCTCGCAGAGGTTCGCAAGCTCATGTTTGCTCACATAATCATTAATTATGTGATTACTCTCTGACTGTATTCCTGCATTACCGTACTTCTTAACACTTTAACGACGAACTGCATTTTCTCCCAGACGCTTTTAATACATTCTCGTCATTAAAGAGTCAAAGCGGCCTGTGATGTCATTGGTTGAATCATTGCACTAAAGGTCATCTACTAATTGGATGAAGAATCCTTCATACAATTGTTCATTCTAAGACTCATATATTTATCCACTTGCTAATTTCTCATTTTCAATCTACATAGTATAAGTTTTTTTCATTAAAAGAAACTGCATTCTTGGCATTTCTTGCTGTTCATAGCGATATCGTGTACTCAATTAAGATGCGTATAGCGTAGACTGCGTTTAATACTGTTGACGATTTTCTTTTTAAATAAGACTGGCCAATAGTCTTTTAGATTAATTTCACACGATGAATTTGAATATTGGTTATAATTATAGTGTTGAATATTTACTGTCGCTGCAAGTTGTACCGAACCATTTCCCTTCGCATTCGTTTGGGCATTTTCCAGTCATTCGATCACAAGGAGCTTGTCTTTTGCAGTGACACACCTGATCACACATGTAGCCGTAATAGCCAATCTTGCATACTGTCCAAAATTGAAAGACATCTTCACAATGATAATAATATTCTTTATTGAAACAATCCGGTTGACAACCGGTTACAACCAATTCACAAGAACACAAATGACAGAAGACATAAATCTTAACTACTAACAGAACAGACAGCCTGCAATACACAGCCGGTTCAGTGCAGGTATCTCACATTTAATTGAATTTATCATAGCACGTAATACGTGCTTTAAGTAAATAAATGCATTTGCAGCGCGGATGAATGTACGCTCTTGTTCTAAATGTGTCCTAAAAATTGCTCTTTTGTAGCAGATGATTCCAAATATCAGGTTCGCAACAGCTAAAGGCGCGTGATAGCACAACTGTCCTGAACTTAGTCTTGTTATATTTTTATGGTAGCTGCAGACTAATTGACCAGTTGGAACTAGCTAGGCTGTTTGAAAGTAAGTAAGTTCAAGATAGGAACAAAAAATTATAGGCTGGCAGCGGAAATGAAAGAGCAGTCAAGCAGTCAAGAGACAAAGTCATTAAAATAATCTCAAAAGGCAGCATTATTACTCTGACCTCTGAAAAAACTATGAAGTTACCCAAATTATGATAAACTTAATTTTAATTTCTCGACTAAAGTGTAATAATTATAGCAGAGAACATGCTACACATAACTTTGCAACTGTTTACCCGCGTAGAGCGAATAAAAAGCTCTTTGTCTGTTCGATCCACCGCAATACTCTGACTGTTTCCCAGGGCAAAGAGAGTTACAGGAAGTATCCGGTAACATGACACCGAAGCTGTTCCCGCACAGGCATTTGTTTAAATTCTAGAAATAATGCAACAGATAGTTAAAATTTCTGCAATACTTAACGCCCACAAATGTGGTTGCATTACTTTGAGTGTACAATAAAACTTGTACAGGTAATGGCATTCCGATGGAATAGCTGAAGATAACAACTTGAGATCGTTTGAAAAGGATTTCACCTTCAAGCCAATAACGGTAAAATACGCTCACTATGTTTAATTAGCTTCGTGAAAAGAGCGCCGTTTAATGCGTAGTCGACTACGACCGAGGTAAATCCTTGTAAGTAGTTCAAGGCTAAGGAAATAAAATTCATTTTAGAGTGATGCAGCGCTTTATTTCAAATTACTTCTGAATAGGCGAATTAAGAAACAACTTTTACAATGCGTAATTTTAAAATGGCGCAAAAATAATCACCACGAGTCCAGCATATGTTGAACTTTGTAGTAGACACTGCCAGATGCACAACTCTATTGTCAAAGTAGTGTTATTCTGAAGAGTTATTTTCTGCAGCCCAGATTGGTTGTTCATGTCGTCATAATAGCAACCAATATAGTTGTCCTGAATGCTTCCTTGATCACAATCATATTAACAAATTTGAAAGCAGCTTAGAGGTTACACGTCTAAATTTTAGTAGAGATACAATTCTGCATATCTTATATACAAAACAATACCAAAAATGGTACAGACGACATATTTATATGAACAATCGACGCGCTGATTGTAATGACCGCAATATGCAGATCCGTGGATTATATTGTGTCAGCTAGTGATTAATTGCGTGTCGCCAAGGGCGTGGACTCTGATTTTATCTATAGGCCTATATGGTAGCTACCGTGTCTCTTACAAGTGTCGACTCGACTGCAAGCCATTCTGAGGTTCCTCCATCCGCATATTCACAACTCAAGAGTGTCTTTGTGGATCGTTAATAATTAACAGCTCATTGGTAAATCCAGCTGCGGAGAAATATCCACAGCGTCCCTTATCCACCGAGACCCTTCACACAACTGTGAAATAATGTATACATAAAGAACTTCCATAGCATGGACAACATATACTGCTTTGGTAATTAATTATGACATTTTCGTCTTCTACTCCTACCTGGACAGTTCGGGATGAAAAATTATTTTTTCCATAGATTGAAGAGCCTCCCATAGATCAATGCCACTTAAAAGTGTCAACAAAATGTAACCACTATGACCCAAAGAGAAAGTAGGCCTACATATAAACCTCCTTGCTTGCTTGTATTGTATTGTATTAAAAACATTTATAAAGCGCCTCTCATAGGGTGAACCATTCAGAGGCGCTCCCAGTGCGCCAGGCCACAAGAGAAGAAAAAGGTTTTGAGAAAAGATTGCATTTTTATTTAATAAATGAAATTTGTTAAATGTGAAAATAATCAGATTTTCAATGTTCTACTCTGTCCTGATTTTTTTAATCATTTGCACATCGTGTCCCACTTATGGCGAATAGGCCTATATTCCGTAACTGTAAGGCGGTCTGCGCCCATTTAGCTATCGGTAAAAACAGCTTAGACACTCCTGTATTCGACAATGCCCGAACTGTTTCGGTTGTTGACCCGATATTTGAGAATTCTCTGCCTGCATCTGTTCGTAACACTCATGCTCTTCTGTTATTTCAGCCCAAGCCCATAACTTATGTGACCAACCCAGTGGCGTAACGAAGGGGGGGCAGTGGGGGCAGCGCCCCCAGGCGCAGAAAATTAGCTTTCAGTGGTACACAGTACTATGAAAAAACGATGCAACCCTTCGTTACGCCACTGGTCCAACCTTTATATCTGCTGGTTCCTTCGCTTTTGTGAGCGCTGTAGAAATTTCGAGATTACGATCTCGTCTATCAACCGAAGGTGGTTTCTCTGTCCCAGTTGACAAACCTTTTGGTTATTGACGTGATTACGGCTTGAATTTGTTGCCCTGTCAGTTGATAATATTTAGGCCTACGTTAGACATAGACGCTACAGAAATTGAATTTGCAAATAATAATCAACAATATCTCCGACATGAAACCCATAATTAATAATGTATGGCCTTTGTATGGGCCTATAATTATCAAAAAGAAGATTGAGGATTTTTCAAAAATTGCTTCAAAATGCTTACAAGGCATAACATGCATATGTACTTGTTTATCGATGTAATATATAGGCCTATATATATATATATATACAATTGGTCAGCATAAATGAACCGACTTTGCATGCATATATGCATGCAAAGTCGGTTCATTTATGCTGGTCCACCCTGTATATATCATAGCGAATTTAATTTAATCGACTTCACCAATAGTTTCTGTAAGTTATGAAAATTCCATGAATAAGTTTAGTGAATGTTTATTTTAAAACCGAATGAAAAATGAAACAAGCTGGCTAAGAACACTGTGCAGAAAACGAGCATATTTTATTAAATTACTTTTCATCTTGGGCGTAGAATCCGCTTACAAAAACTTTCATATATATGGGTGCAAATAAACGCTGAGACTGAGCGGAGAGGATTGAGCACGAAATCCGGAACAAATGACTAAAAATAGCATTGATATTAACACAGAGAAAAATCACGCGCGTTAGTAGAAGTACAAACGATCAGACGGTGACAGTTGGACACATGACAAATTTAGGTTAATTAATAATGAGGTGACTATGTTAGGTAGAGTCCTCCCTTTCTGACCCATAATATTGTAGCCGTAATAGCACACACACACACTCCGCCAACAACAGTCCATTTTGTCGGGGTAGTTATCTTGGATGAGCGTTGTACATACGATCTCACTAAATGAATGGATGGATGATTTTGAATTCTTGAATGCGTGAACATCTCATAAGAGAAATAGACCATACTGTATTTGCGTGTACGTGCGTGTATGTGTGCATATAATGTATGCATGTGTGCGGCGTCATTTTTGTAAATTCTCATGTCTTTTTAAAGGCTTAGTGTTGTCCTGCGACTAGGTTCTTGTAGTAAGCCACGAGGCATCAGAAGCCTATGAGCAGAAAACCAACTAACAAAGAAGTTTTTGGTGCACGTACAGTTCTTAAGTCTGGGGAAACTGAGGCCGATACGGAAGACCTGTCCATGTAACAATACAGCGCTTATGCTGCAGCACATGCATTCTACGCGTTTACTGTGTGTGAATACATTGCATTTTGATTTATTTGATACAACACTGATAGGTGTATTACAGTTATGAGCCCCCGTCCAGTTTAGTACGTGGATAGGTAACCGTCCGTGGAATGCCGTGTGACCTGGCGCCCATGTCACTGCCAGGATTTCTGTGCGAATTAGATGGAAACCGTATGAGTTCTATTATAGGTAGGTCCAATTTGGGAGCAATTTGGGTATGCTGGCAGATGTATTCTTTAGAGGTCAGTAGATCACTACTGTACATAATGGGAGCATTTATTTAGGCTTACTGGGGTATCTGAAAGTGATATATCGACACCCCTTGAGCAAGGCAAGAACAGTTTCGAGATAAGATCGGCAGTTGGTTTTAATCCGTTTTGCCCAGCGACGAGATGACGCGATGAGATGACGCGATGAGATGACGTGGTGGTGTGGTGTGGTGGTAATGTAGTGGTGGTGTAGATGTGGTGGTGGTGACGATGTGATGAAGATTAAAACGTGATGATGATGGCGACGTGATGATGGTTGCAGTAGAACAGAGAACAATATTTCGTCGGTTTTAAATCTCATTAAGCTGCATAATATCAAGTGATCACACATTGAGATTTTGTTCATTAATATGTAAGTGAATGGTAACAAGCACGATATGCCTATTCGACGCATCTAAATAAATACAAGTTTCATCATAATGATGTCATTACCCCGGTAACCCGAGCTATATGAATAATAAATAACTAAAAAGAGATTCAGGACACTCACCGACGCAGTAAGCTTTAAGAAAGTTAAAATAAAAGGCAACTTGAAGTATCGAAGTAAGTAATCGACTTCGTTTCTCCATAGTTCTTGGTTTTGTTCGACACAATTTGAGTTAACAAAATGATTGTAGTCACGAAATCATCTATGCAGTACTATTACAGCACTCTTCGGGAATGTTGCTACATTAGGACTGTAGAATACCAATGCAGAAAATGAACTGTTAGTCATAAAAAAGCGTAGAGCTACTGATAATAATAATAGGACCTACGCCCATCTGTAAAACACTGGAGCAGAGAAATGTTTGCATTTAACTAGTTAAAATTAATGTACAAGTACTCGCATGTCTCTCCGACAACAAATTATGAACCCGGAATAATACAAAACTGAACCTAGTGGGCGAAGAAATGCACAGAGAGACATGCAGAGCATGCAACCAAGACCTCCACACATCTGTGAAACATTTGAACAGGAACAAAGTCAATTATAACACAAGTCAAGGTCTGAAACTTTTGCTTACGTAGAGCGCCTTAAATCTTTGAAAAGTCTTTATTTGACTTTTTGGCAGAATATCCCACGAGTTATAATTATAAATGTCTGACACTCGTTAAACAAAACAGTGCATGGTTCTTATCATGGATAGTTTGTATCGTATCGTATCGCATTTGCCGATTTATAGGGCGATTGTCGTGAAAACATTTCTGACGGGCGCTTCCCCGATCAAAAATACAGCGTTGTATGCTGTTAGTCCTATAAGAATGCAATAATGTAACCCTTTAAATGCTCCTTTATTGTAGTATTGGTGTCCTGAGTTGTTTGAGGATTATTTAGCGCAAATATGACAATAACAACATCGCCATAGCAAATTTAACAGTAACAATAATGATCACAGCATTAGGAAGAGATAGGCGACTGCGTTGGTAGGCGACTGTGCAACCGTGCCACAAAGGACAGTTTACTGCTATTTCTAGCAATACCACAAGACCAGTGCCGGATTAAGGCATAAGCCAGATAAACCATGGCTTAGGGCCCCGCAAGGTTTTGGGGGCCCCGAAATCCGGAGAAATTAAATCAAATTGTTGTAGCAAATTCCTAATTATTTTGAATAATTTAAAATAATTTAGAACTTATAAGTTTTAGTTACTAGTTACTGAATACTGACCCTATAGTTGCAGATTCACACTCTCGGTCTGTACAGGGGCCCCTAGCGACCGACGGCAGACGTCAAAGGCTCAAAGCGGAAACTAATATTTCCCATTCCCACTCTGTGTCAACCATAATTATGTACACGTGGTTGATACGGTGACCGGGCGCAAGCGGGTGAAAATTCTGAAATTACCAAAATTTAGTATAAAGGAACATAATCATGAGCATCCACAGGAATTTTTAGGGGGGACAAAGATTTCTTTTAGGGGGTCAAAGTTTTGAATTGTTGGGACGGGGATTAACGAGGGTGCCGAAAGCAACCTATCACGTCACCATCAGTACTCGCTCCCGTAATTAAAGGTCTGGCGCGGATCCCAGGGCCGCCAATGCTTTTGGAAGCATTTGACATGATATGGAGCCAGTTGATAGCGTTCTGGGATCCGTTTTCACCTATTTCTGAACGTTTATTACAAACACAAAACAGTCAAAAGTCAAAAGTTTCAATGTTTTTATATATTTTTAATTTTTCAGGTTATCTTGACTAGTTTGGAAAAAAACTGTGCAAAAATCATAGCCGTTCATTGTTACAAACCACGATGATAAGTATTTTTTTAAATATTTGCAAAATCCGGGGGAAAAAACGTAATTATTGTCTTGATGATTAACTTCTTTTGTGAACTATTGTGTGCAGAGGTGTAGTATTGGTACTTGTACTTGTACTCGAGTGCAACTTGAGTACAGTCAGTACTTGAACTTGTACTGGAGACCTAAGTACTTGAGACCTAAGTACTTAGACACAAATGACATTTCTACAGGCACTCGGATACTTTACCAGTAAGCTTTGTCTTTCCTTTTAAGTCATTAATTCTTACATTCTGGATATTAAATATTCTGGCAGTTATGTATGGACCGCATCTTGATCAGAATTTCTTCCGGTTGTCTTGCTAAAATAGAGGCCACGGACGGTGATAATGCTAACAATAAAAATACTAATATTCCTAGAGCTGTTAAGTTTGGTTATGAATTATGATAATTTCACTCTCAATGGAAATGCTACTTCTGCTAAGTGCAAGTTTTGTAGTGAGAAAACTATAATTCAGAAAACAACTGGCACAACATAAAACTTTGTTAAACACTTGCAAAAACTCCAGACGGAGAAGTGAGCAGTAAGTAACAAACCATTTGAACTCTATCGAGTAATGCAAATGTAAGTCGTCGAACTTTCTCAGCACCATACGAAAGCTGCGATAAGGAAACCAGCTTATTCACCGAAATAGTGCATTTTATGAATTGTATTATAGTAAGAAACCATTGAACCTATGGCTTATACATGGAATTCATGTGTGAATGAATTATGAAAATTGTGAGTTTTCTATGTTCCTCTGTGTTCTATGTTCCTCTCGAAAGAGTCTTCCGCCGTGTGGTAGGAAACATTGTAATCTGTATCAAAACGCGCTTAGTTAGGCCACTTAGGTAGTCATTTGCGAATCATTTTTATGTTCTACGTAAAACGCTAATTAAGGCATTTTCTTTGTGTTGCTAAAATTGTCAAAGACTGCCTACAACTAGTATGTTCTTATTTAATGTGTGCAGATATGATTATATCTTATGTGAATGAGACACATGCTTTGTTGGGGCCCACATCAAGTTTCTTTGGCAGGGGTGGAGTAGGTGCTACACCAACGTCTCATTTTGGCACGATAATCACAGATACGGTTGCATCAACTGAAACTGCAGACCTCATGTATCAAAAAGTCTAAGCTATTTGGTCACTGCTGTACACGATCTTCTGTGAAACCGAGCACCTTATCATCACAAGTGACAACCTGATTCAATATCAGAGGCCATGATGACTTTGATGAAATTGATTGTTTGGACGCTTGGAATGCAGCAAAACTGTTGACAAACCAGCGTTTGGAGTTGTTGTGAGTGTGCCTGCATCTAGCGCTCCGGTTGAAAGTGTGTTTAGTTTAATATTAAAACAGTTTCGATTGAATCTGAGTGACAAGATGCTCACATCATTATATTTCTAAAAAAAGCAAAATTAAAATTAGTGTATGTGGTAATACACCATTGCTTTGTCAAGGAAGTAAATCCTTGTTCTTGCAGTAGCCATGTGTACTTGTACTCGTACTTGTACTTGATACTTAAGTATTTGTACAGGTACTTAAGACCTCAGTACTTGTATTTGTACTTGCAACCTTTCATGTTCCAGTCAAAAAATATGAAACATATTAGTTTTTTCATATATACTTAAATACCGGTAATTTATGTTTTCAACAGAAAAATCGCGAATATTGTTAAAACTTCATCGTGCTGGGGCAAGGCTTAGCCTTAATGTAAAAGCCTAAAATTTGGATTTTTAGACTCATCTGCATGAGACGCATGGGAAAATGTCCTTGGAGCAAAGATATTTCAACTTTTATTTTTCTGGAGCACCCTACTAAGTAACTGTACGTTGCAGACCCGGTCAGGCCCATTGTGCGCCTACATTCTCTATTATGTTACCCCAAAGTTTCACATCGGTACGGGTAAAACCGTGATGACTCTACCCGTACCCGACTCGACTCGTGAAATGCGTACCCGATCCGCAGGTACGGGTCGGGTACGGGTAAGCCCGCGGGTACGGTTAAACCCGCAGACCCCTATAAACAACACTAAGAACCGGTGACAAGGGAAAAGTAGCCATAACCAGGTCTATTTCTATTGTCTCATTCCATGAAATTATGGCCCATATCACACATTCGATCACATAGCATGGCTGAAATCATAAACTACACAACAGTTGTTGAAGTCACCCAATTTTATAAGCAATAAAATAATATCAGAACAGAAACATTGTTGCCTTTCGTACAGAAGTTATGATCAACGGCGCACATTTAGAACAGGAAGTTGGAATCAGTAGATGGATGGTTTCCACTCATAGATCTCTCCGCAGACATGGTAGGTAGAAAAACAGTCGAGGACCAGATCTCACAATGTCCCATATTACAAGCCTTTCCCCTACGTCAAACGTTGCAGCCATTGTATTAAACCGGAGAATGTATCCTTTATTATGCTAATTCGCTGCGTTATGCAAGCCATTAAGACCACGTGTCACGAGTCACGAAAATTGTTATGTAAGTAGTATATGGTGTACGTGCAATATATCACGCCCTCAAAATTATTAGGCCAAAAAAATCGTTTTTTCTCAATTTTTATTTAATGTTTATCTACTGAAGCTTTTACTGCACATTGTTTTAGTTTGTCTGTTTGGTGCAAACTCATAAATATAACGCGAATAACCAGTGTATGAGGCGTATAAACAACCTCATCCTCGTTTCTGTCCTACGCCTCTTAACTTATCATGTTGCATTTTAATGAAATACATTACACTGTACAGGAACTGAGCTGTGCTCCTACTTACAGAACTGCCGGGAAAATGCATAAAGACGGATCCAAGCTCAAATAACAGGTAAATTGAAGAATTAACGTAAGTAATCGACCTTCTCTATTGTCCTGGGTGCTTTATATTACTCTAATAAAGAAAATCTTTAAACGCGAAGTATTATTACAAATAATTATTCTGGTCAGATATTATACAGAATGTTCCTACTGTAATACATCAGTAGTAGCTCGATGCAAACTATGAGTTATTAGTCAAACAACGCATAGAGCTTCCCATGACGATAATTGGGCTTAGTGTGAGAGTGAGTGATTAGATGGGTGGGTGACTGGGTGGGTGGGTGGGTGACAGGGTCGGTGGGGTGGGTTGCTGTATAATGAGTGGGCGAGCGAGTGATGGGTGGGTCGTTTGGGTGGTGAGTGGGGGGGTGAACGAGTGAGTGAGTGGGTGGGTTGATCGTATGGGTGGGAGAGTGAGTGAGTGAATAAGTGAGTGGATGGGTTCGATGGGTAGGTTGGGTGGGTGAGTAAATGAGTGAGTGATTGGGTAGGTGGATGGGTCTGTTGACTGGGTCGGATAGGTCGGTAAGTGTGTTTGTGAGTGAATGAGTCAGTGAGTGGGTAGGTGGAGGTGGGTAAGTTGGTGGGTTAGTGGGTAGATAGGTAGATCAATGTGTTTTCGGTGGTTGGTCCTTATGTGGGTGGGCATGTGAGTGCGTGGGTGAGTGAATGTGTCAGTTTGTAAGTGATTGAGTGACTGCATGGGTGCTAGATAAGTCGGGTGGGTAGGTCGAGTGGGTGAGTTAGTGAGTGAGTCAGTGAGTGAGGCAGTGGGTTAGTTTTGGATGGGTAAGTGAGCGAGTTAGTGAGAGAGTGAGTGAGTGAGTTGGTGGGTGAAGAGTGAGTTAATGAAGAGTAAATAATTATTTGGGTGGGTTTGGGTGGGTGGGTTGGTGTGTGAGTGTGGATTCGGATGGTGGGTGGGATTGGGTGTGAATGGGTGGCTTTTCGGTTGAGTGAATGACTGAGTGAGTGAGTGAGCGAGTGAACGAACGAGCGAATGAGTGAGAGCGGATGATTGAGTGAGTCAGTGAATTAGAGGGTGCGCTGGTTAGGGTGGATGGCAGGTTGTGGGAGTTTGGGTGGGTGAGCGATAGAGCGTGTAAACGCGTGAGTTGGTGGGATAGTTTTGGATGGGTGGTTGGTTGAGTGTGTCGGTGATTGAGTTAATGAGTGAGTGAGTGTGTGGGTCGGCGGGTGGGTTTGAGTGGGAGAGTGAGTAAGTATATAAGCGAGCAAGTGAAGGAGTGAGTGAGTGATAAGTGAGTGATGATTAAATGAGTGAATGAACGTATGAGCTGGTGGTTGGATTTACTAGGCGCGAAATTTTGAGTGTGCGTGTCGTTTTCGAGAGAGTGGGTGAGTGAGTGGTGAGCGAGTGAGTGAGTGAATGTGAATGAGTGAGTGGGTGAGCGAGCGAGTGAGTGAGTGAGTGAGTGAGTGAGTGAGTGAGTGAATGAATGAGTGAGTGAGTGGGTGAGCGAGCGAGTGAGTGAGTGACTTTCTCTTTTCCAGGGAGACCAACTACACTGGTCAACAAGCATTTTGCTACTGGGATTCTAACACCTGTTCCTAACTAAATGTGATATATGCTGATTATAAATCCGAAAACTTTTTCTGGGATTCTTTCAGTTGTATACGCCTACCTTAATAAATTCAACATGCTAAATCCAAAACCGAAACCCGTTTTGTCTATCATGTCCAGTTTTTAAGTTATAATTAGGATATGCAGCTGATCTGGCTCAGTCGTATAAGCCTCAAATGGCTGGAGAAAAGCTTCACCAATTCGAATCGTGATAAATGTGTCATTATCAAAGTGGAAAGCAGAAGTGTTAGGTTCAATACTCAAGCAATGGAATCTGCTACAGAAAGACACAAAAATTTGTGTTTTTTCGTAATCGTAAAGCAAAATATTTGGAAATGGCTAAAACTCAGCCAAATGTTGTTTAATCTTGGGGATTCTGTGTTGTGATGATTTTTTTTTGATTTTGACCTTTTGACATTGAAATGACCTTGGGTTAATTTCAAGGCCAAAGGTCAAAATCAATGCAGAACTGCCATAACTCAGAATTAACCAGATCAAGCAAAATTGTGCATAGCTATTGCCAATTATCTCTTGATTTTTACCTTTTGACCTTGAAATGGCCTTGAATTATGTTAGCCTTCTAGTTCTATGTCTTCCTCTGATGCAGCCCTTATTGGTGCGATCAAATAGGTAAAAGAATCACATAAATAGAATATAATAATATTTTGCTGAGTTCTGGCCTTTTCCACTGAGTTTGACCATTTGACCTAGGTTTTTGGTGTTTTACATAAAAATGCTTATTAATTTCAGAGGGCTCCTACTGGTGCTTTTATCCGTCCGGTAACGATAACCTTTTAATTCAGCGCTAAACCACCTCACTATTACAGACGCTGTCTTACCATTGACCTCTTCATTAAGCCCGTATTCTAATCTATTTTTCATGCCTATCCACTTCCTCATCCTCTATGTCGTTTCCCTCTTTTCGTCATTGTCTCGTGATCTTAACCCGTTTTTGCCCAAATTTTATTTTTGCTTCATTTTGAGTTATGTTACACAGTTTGATGCTAGAATAGCCATGCCACCTTAATTTTTCATTTATTTTAAGAAATTCCATGAAATGTTTGATTTTGTTCCTATGTTCCAATATTGGAACACTGGGCACATATGGGTGCAGAAATATACATAATCCACGCCAACATTACCAAGTACAGCAATGATTATTTCAAGTGAAGTTACCTAGCACATTTGTTCTAGCTGCTATCACAGTGCTGTATAGAAAGAGTTGGGGCCCATATTCAGTATACATGTGCCTAAGTTGAGACAGAGAACAGAAAAATATAAAAAAATGACCATTTTCTCTGCAAACAAGCGAAGAAAATATCTTCTTCACTCTGGTGTGCATGCCATGTATGTATTTATGTATGTATGTATGAATGTATGCATGTATGTCTGTATGTATGTCTGTATGTATGTATGTATGTAAGCATGTATGTATGTATGCATGCATGTATGTATGTATGGATGATGATGCAAAATCAAAAACTTATCTTTATATGCGAGTAAGTTCGCTAAACCAAGCTAAATTTCATTGTGAAATGCAATATAAGAGCCTAGAGCGATATGCCGTAACGAGAAAATTTTGCACCCATATATGCCCAGTGTTCCAATAATGGAACATACAATATAATTGCAAAAAGTCCAAAGTAAAGTTCGTCCTAAAAACTAATTAAAATTATCATGAAATATAAGTGGTATTAGAGTACCAAAAACAGCAACTTCTAAAAAGATCTTTATTTATATTAATTTTATTTATATATGTACCTTTTCGTCGAAATTCGTTAAAATTTTTTTAACACAAAAGTGCTCATAAAGACCGTATCTCATAACTATTAGTCATTCAAAATAATAATTTTTTGATAGATATATCTTAGAAATACTGTTTACAATGGCAGGTGATGAATTATATTCACTATATAGCGCTAAATTACAAGTAAGTAAAGTATTTGCAAAATGTTCCAATAATGGAACACTGGGCAAAAACGGGTTAATCTTTATCTGTTCCTACTTCATGTTTATGACATCTTTCCTTCACCATCCCACCACTTTTCACCTAAACTGAACAATTTCCTCACACATCCCACACTTTTCGCTTTTAAAATTAGGTAGCATGGAGAACCGTAACTTGAGTCTTTGGTGAGATTGATCCCTTGCAAATAAAAAGTGCAGTAAATGACTTATTAATTATGAAAACGACATTCACACAAGAGCTGGACGTACAAGCCTTGTGCTTCTTAATAAGACAACATTGCTAAAACCACTCATTACAGAGACATTATAAATTATTTATCTTGTAAGTCTGTCAAAAGATTTCATCCCTTCAGTAAGCATCTGTAAATTGAAAATTGCACGTGACAAAGTGTTCACGCAGTATTTAGCCAATTGCGAATCACAGTTATGGAAATATCTACCTCTTCGTGGGTGGAAAACACTCAATTGTTGAGACCTAAAATCCTGCTTAATAGCGCATTATTTTCGAAAAGTGCTAGGCAGTCGACGTAAGAATGTATCTTTCAACCACGTTGTGCAAATCGATGTAGGATGACTGAAAATAATTGATACACTCATGGTTAATGTCACCTATTAATATTTAAACAGTTGAATTACTCAACGTTGTGCTGCATGTAAAGACGTCCATTACCCAGACATTTTATGCAACATTTTACACCACAAATAGTAACACTCAACAGTGAATATATCTTCTGCTTAAGATGAGTGTAGAATTTGATGATTAGCCAAAAAATTCTTTTTAGAACGTAACAAAATCACATGTCTGGCTGAAATGTTTATTTTCTTGTTACTCAACAGCTGCTGCAAACTCAGAGTTGGACTGGGTACCATTTTGTCATTTCAATCAGGTAAGGACCCTCAGGCACAACCTGGACCATATACTGCGATTGTGGCGACATCATTGTCAATGGCAATTTAATAATCGTTTTGGAACTTTGCATATTATTTGTGTATTGATGTATACCTAATTCCTTTCTCCCCTATACTAGGGAATCGCACGTTTAAACCAGATGGGACCATGTGCCATGGCACACAGGAAAAATAGCCAGTCCTCCACTATGTAAATTTATAGACAAGTCGATAAAAGCCTAATTAAGATCCACTTGGCTGGCACGGTGGCATTCTGTTAATGCGCCTGTCCTTTAGATCAGCGTTCTGGATTCAGACCCGGTGCCTCATTAAACAGGTTACAATTTGTTATCAAGGTAAGAAGCCTGTGAAGACAAGCTGTTTGGCTGCTGAATTGATGTTCTCCTGCTATTTCAACTGAGGACCACGCCTGTTACAACTAATGATTCAACTTCAATGAATGAGCGACGACATTACACTATACCTTATCTTACATTACCGTACTTTACCTGACAGTAGGCTCATTAACCATGCAAGTAATAATCCAAAAATAACGCTGTCTACAAAACTGATTTCATAGTTATAGAAGTAACAGTATGCACATTGCACACCTCAATGATTTTTGTGAAAAATATAATATAATTGCACATCTCAATGATTTTTGTGAAAAATATAATATCTTGCATAAAAGCTGTTTACTTACCATTGAGCTGAAGAGCTCTGGTTTTGATTTCCTAATATTTAGTACAATTTGGTAGACGTCAATCATTTCTTCTCGGTTCATCATCTCGAATGCATTGAATGCAGCCAAACAGAATCCACTCAACGAACAGTCACTTCAAAAAATGAAACGACGACAGAAAAGACAGAATGGATAGAAAAATTTAATTATATTATATTTAGGCCTACGCATCTTTATTATTATTATCAGAGGCTACTTTTAAAGGTTCTCGTATCGATGAATTCGATCATACGATGGTCATTTTGGAATTTTAACAAATGTTATTTATTAAGTTTTGAACTGTTTCTTCACTTTCGTTGTAGGCTATTACTTACAGTGCTTTTTCCTAGAGAAAAGGTTCCGGAACTGAACAAATTCAGAACAATCATGAGATATGATGAACGATGGATCATAGGGGCATATTTTATGCTAATATTTTATATCTATTTTATACATAATATTACATATCAATATAAGTATTATTAATACACAATGACAACAATTAAATTAACCCTTAAATTAAAGTAACTAACTAATTTTTAATGAAAATTGTAAATTAACTAAATAATTGTGTAATTGCTGAAAAAAGGTCCCGGAATGCCGTTCTGAAAAGCACGGATTACTGCAATTACTTTTCCAACACAAACATTGTGCATTATACGGTAAAAGTGAACTTAACTTTCGATCGGTCAAAGGCAAAGAGAGGTCTAGACGCAGTCGTACGTATATCAACGCCAGTGAACAGAGACAGATGTTAGCCATGACTTCAAGATTGCAAACTACAGCTCAAAATTCTAAGACAATCGTAAGTTATTTGAAGGTGGCCTGGTTTAGACTATACCTTGATACCACCATTACTGGAACGCCGTTCTTTCTCGAAGTAAGTTGGCTAACGACGTCGTATAAGGATATCAGACGATTGACATCGCATGGAACTTTGCCGGAGAATTCGGTAGCATGCAGAACCGTAACCTGAGTCTTTGATGAGATTGATCCCTTACAAATTAAAGTGCAGTATATGACTTATTAATAATTCTGAAAACGACATTCACACAAGAGCTGGAAGTACAAGCCTTGTTATTTCTTAATAAGACGATATTGCTAAAACCACTCATTACAGAGATATTATGAATCATTTATCTTGTCAGTCTGTCAAAAGATTTAATTTCTTCAGTTAGCATCTATGATGGAAAATTACACGTGGCATAGTGTTTACACAGTAGTTAGCCAATTGCAATTCATAGTTCTGGAAATATCTACGTTTTCGAGGTTGCAAGAACGCGCTCATTTAGCCAGTGTTATATTTGAAGAATGAAATTTACCACCTCTTTGGTTAAATATGGACAGCTGTGGCATTAACTTAAGGAACGTTCTCAGATTTGTTGACATTAAAACTGTCGTGCACTGCAGTGTCGTATTGCAATGACCAATTCAAGATCGTTGTCTTAAGTGGCTTATAACTAGTAGGGCCTAGGCCTATTAGCGCTTTGAAAGTTGCTCAAGCCAGACATACGTGTACTTATTGCAACCATTGATTGATGCTTGAAGTATCATGGTAACTGAGTTATGGAAATTACTAAATTCGAATAGAATAGGACCAGTGGTGCCATGCACGTCCCTCCAAGTGCAGTAAAAATAATTACATATTTACTATTCACATATTTACCTGTATTTTCGTAAATTCAATGGTCTGCTTGTGGCAGTTGCAAGCTAATCTTGCAGAAGATTAGAGTTGGCATATTTAGAGCTGTAGACGTCAACTCACAGTGTTTTGGTAGATGTCTGAAGAGCCAACATTGGCGTAAGTTGTGTCTTCCAGTTCTTTCAATTCAACAACAGTGTATCGTGACCCATAGTCTTCCTTAGTCATACTCTCGCAAATTAACGTGCAGTCAGTCATAGTTTTTGGATAACCCTTAGTTGGAAAAACCGAATCCTCTGAACCCTAAAGTTAACAAACGACATACATAATGCTGTTTGACTAAATAAAGTTGGTTAAAGGAAATGCACAACAAATAAATTGATGATATATAAATATTATAGTATAGGCTCCCTCAATGAGCGCTAAATAAATTCCCGGAATGAATATGATGTTGTTTAATATTGGCGGAAACAAAATTACTGGTCCTAAAGTATTTCATGCAGTGTGTGCTTACCCAAAGCTAGTTAAGTAGATCTACAAAATCTTGCGACATAATAAGTTATTGAAAAATAAATTCATGATCCTAAACCCTGGGTCGCATCGCATCACACGCAGGAATTTTGCAACAATACCATGCAAGTACAAATGACCAGAATTTATTATACATACACGGTGGTTCAATGAAAAGTAAGCCAAACTTTGTATTTCATATAAGTACTTCTAGCATGAAAACAGTATGTCTGTCTGCCTGTCTCCGTCTGTCTGGGTGCGTGTTTATCTGTCTGTCTTCTTATATGTCGTATGACTAAAGCGTCTGCAGCTAACTAAAGCGTCTGCAGCTCATCCAAAACTCACTAGCCAGAGCCGTCACCAGAACGCCCAAGCATCATCACATAACTCCCATCCTCAAATCACTTCATTGGTTAAAAATCCCAGAGCGAATTCACTTCAAGGTCCTCTCGCTAACCTACAACTCCCTACAACACTCCCAGCCCAGATATCTCCGCGAACTCTTCACCATCCAGCCAACCCGTTCTACCCGATCATCCTCCGTTCTCACTCTTTCTAGACCCCCGGCCACAACTCATCTCAAGTTCTCCAACTGAGCAATATCCAACACTGCACCGCGTCTCTGGAACGATCTACCTCCTGAATTCCGCACTTTTTCGGTTCCTCCACCATCATCGCCAATCATCCACCATCATCTGCCTCAGGCTCCTCTATCCATCACCCCCAAGGCTTTCCACTCGAAACTAAAGTCTCTGCTTTTCAAGAACTCTTATCCTGACTCTTCTGATCCTGTACCTTCCAATCCTCGACCTAAAAGACACCAGCCTTAACATCTGCTGTGCCCCTCTCTGATCCTCTGGAAACCGGACTCGGACCTCCCTCGGACTACTCTTTTGGACAACCCCTCTGACTATACGCAGCGCTAGTGAATAAGCTGGTGCCCTGCTCTTGGCTTTCGAGTGGCGCTTTAGAAGTTTGGAGATTACGATTACGATTACGATGTCTGTCTGTGTCTGTCTGCCACTACCAATGACCCGGCAACGTTTTCTTCAGTGCGCGGTGACCTTCGTCTGCCACTAGGCTACCACTGACGCGCTCGACTGATCCTGTTACGCTAATTTTTCGAAGCAATTTATCTAATACGCTTCTGGTCCAGTGCTTTTCTGGAAACTCTTGTAGAAATTGACGGCTGCTGTAATTCTTGGATTCCCTCAAACCTTTTATCATGTGTAGGCCTATATATATGCCTTTACTAAAAGGCATTTTTTCAGAATTGCTAGTTTCTTGTTTATGTTTTCTATCGTATTATCGTCTGCTTTTTTGAGTAGGAAATATAAACCGGAAGTCATTAAAATGAAAAGTAAGTATGCGCATATTTTTATTTTGAAAATATTATTAATAAAATATAGTTCAAGTTTTAATATTTGTTTATTAAGTTTGGCTTACTTTTTTATTGAACCACCGTGTACATGTTGCATAATTAACACACAAAAACATTTAAAGATTACTATTAGGCCTAACAATTATGATAATACAAAGCTTTGATGTTGACTAAATTTCCTTACACCTACGTTCATGATGGTAAGCGTAAGTGTTGACATTTGACTTCTGAAGGGCAGGGAAGAGGCTGAGGTTAGAGCCCAATGATTTCAAATGATTATTTAAATGACTAAATAATTATACATATTTTAAAATAATCAGTCCTGTAATTACATAATCACATAAGAGTAGGGGCCTACATTTACTTGAACTGGATCGAGGTATATTATTACGGAACAACTTTGCTCTCTCTGCAACTCCCATAAATTTGTGAAAGGATCGGCAGGTTGTGTAGCTATGTAGGCAGATTTCAATTTCCAGCTCTGTTTTAAAAGAATCAGAAACATGAATATAAGCTTAAGTGTAGTAAAAATAAACAGTTTCTTAGAAAGGCCATATCTAACTTTTAAGAGCTTATGGAAATTCATGAACTGGTACTTTTATTCACACGTTTTACAGTAGTGTCCTCGGTCCCTTTTTCTCCATGTTCATCTCACCAGATAGCTTCCTCATCCAATATTTTGGGATCCAACACCATCAACACACCTCTCACCTATTTTATAAATATAATAGGGACAATTACTTGATCAAGTTTCTCTTCTTACCTTCTGCCACATTTTAGTGTGTTATTTACTGCACTTTCAATTCGAAAACATCAGGCTTACATCAATAAGTCGAGCCGAATTAGTCACTAATTGTACTAATTTTAATTACCATACATACCATGTTGTTGCGTAAACTTATCGTTGCATAATTTTACTCTTGCGTAATCGTACCTTTACGTTAATCTTACCTTTGCGTAGTCTTACCTGAACCAAAACTGCGTTCATTTCATTCATCTTGTTTTGCGCAACAACGTTTGACCAGACCCGATATTTGGCTAAAATAGTGAAACATTGTGGAGGCTAACGGTCAGAAAGAAGCAATTCGTCATAAGTTTAGACCTTAAAAACAACGAAAAACCAACAGAACGCCCAAACCGGATCAGCAAATTTCTAAGCTTCGGATCAGCCACCGAGAAAACCAGAAAAAGCAACATACAGTAGTTTTGGTGCGAGGAACAGCAAAAGTCAAGGTAACCGTGGACGTAGTGTAATAACTTTGCTTGTATAATGAATAAGCAAGGAGCAGAATAATAGATCTGCTGATTTAAATATAAATCAACGCTATGGGAATCATTAGGTTTAAACATGATTCTTTATGAGCAATAAACACATTTAAACTGGCTTTCTTTCCTCAACTGGCAATCAGTCATGAGAAATCAAGATAGATGCGTTGTGTTGATATAATGGTAAAATGCTTAAACTGAAGTAGGCCTAATGGCTAACCTGTTTCTTCTGGATCCATATTCACTTGTTCTAGGAACTAAAAAGCACATAAATTGCTTCTGAAATTTATATCCCAATACAAGATTATTTGTGTAAAGTACAGTCTGAATATCGTCTAATTAATGATTTGCATGATCAACTACGTTCAGACACCTCCTTAAAGTAAACTCTTCGTTGCGCCGAAATAAGAGTCTTGATTATTCCATTCATATTGAAATGGTTCCTCTTGATATTTCTGAACATCATGACGCCTCCAAGATAATATTTTATGAAATAGTCTTACTTTTTCTGGCTCAGTTTACTAATAGGTCAATTTTACCAGATCTATCGCTAATGCCAAGGTAGGCTATTTCTCTTCAATCACAGTTTGTCTTCAACCTAAGACTCTGTGCTTGGAAAATAAACAGGTCTAAGTTTAGGCTATAATTGTGGTTCAATGATAGTTCATACCGCGACATTTAATACCACGACAGTTAACACCGGACAAATAATCCCGATCACACTTAATCCCGATGACGTTTAATCCCTACGACATTTAATCACACGAATTTTCATACCGCGACACTTAGTGCTAAAAAGTCAAAATTGTAGTATGATTTAGTTCAATTTAAAAGCAACCACAAGCACAGTTTGAATTAGTTAAATAAAATAAAAGCAATCACAGTAGAAGTTAAATTAGTTAAATTTAGTAAAAGCAATCACAATTGAACAACATCATGCACTATTTATGTTCTGATCGTTACGAGTTAGAAAGATGAGACATGGCCCGAAGGAACAGGAGAATTTCTGTTTTCCCGTATGACGCCACCGCTGCTTCGACTCGTTTCTGCAGTCTAGCATACATCTTTCTTGGGGATGAACCACACCGCTCGCAGCTTGTAGTAGCAAGGCTTTCTGCTTGTTCATGTCTTGCTTGATGCCGGTCAGGAACGTCCACATCGTTGGGTGATGACAGTGAAAGAGCGATTGTAGCCCATGGCGCCATCCCTCAACAACGTTAGTCGTCCGAGCGATGCCGTCGATAGATGCGGCATGCTAGTTCCACAAGATGATGTTAAACAACGCAGGGCCGTACGTCTCTCGGCGTCCCCGAAGTCGGCGCCCTCTGACATAAGTGTGCTCAAAGAAGCTTAGCAGTTCGTTCATATGTTCGTGTGGAACCATACTCTCGGCCAGAAGCTCAAATGCTTCTAACACATCACGAGACGCGCAATTCTATGACAAAATTCGTACAATCTGAGACGCGTACATGTTCAATCGTATACTCGATGTCGTGTATTATGTCATGCCAGATGTCGTGGAATTAATTGTCGGGGTATGAACTGTCTTCGGTATTAATTGCCGTGGAATCAAGTGTCATTGGGACTAATTGTCGGCGGGACTAAGTGTCCGGTATTAGGTGTCGCGGTATTAAGTGTCATGGTATTAACTGTCCTGCTACCTAATTATTGTCTTTTTCAAGAGTCTTAATTTGGATTTAATTGAGAAACTGCTATATGCCCGGCATGAATCTGTATTTGTTATGAAAATGTTCATTATTGTGAAATCAATTTGTTTTTGTTTGTATTCAAAACATTTATAAAGCGCCTCTCATAGGGTGAACCATTCAGAGGCGCTCCCAGTTCGCAAGGCCACAAGCGAAGAAAAAGGTTTTGAGTAAAGCAAAGGTGGAAGAGAGGTTACTAGCTAGAATTCGAGAGCGAGTAGATGGAGACAGCGCATTCCAAAGAGAGGGATCAATTGAGTTAAATGAACGGGACTGGGCCATAGCTGTTCTAGTATGAGGAACTAAAAGATCAAGCCTGTTTGATGAGCGTAGTGGTCGATGGGAGGAGGCTGAAAGAGGCCGGAGTAATACATCAGCTAAATACTGTACAATTTACAGTACAATTGTACTGTAAATCCTGAGATCAGCAGAGTTTGACTTTGGATACTGGCGTCATCATGCGTGTTTACATGCGCTTTTAAAACGTACCTGAAACTGTTTCTCAAGAACTGATATTCCAGAAGTTGGATCTTTTGTCTGAAGTTGCTTGTACTTCGACAGAAACTGTGCGGTTGGAATAACGGTGTCTCCAATCTCGAAGGCCAACAGTAGAGTATTGTGTACGAAAAGATACTGCGCCTAATAAATAAATCAACGGGATCCTAGTAACTGTACATCTGGAATAATAAATGTCAGGTTGAGTATAGTCAGCCTTCTGATGCTTTACTTGGACGAAAGAAAAATTAACCGCTTAAGAGACCTGCCAAACACCTGCGGTCCGATTGAAAAGAGCAATAGGCCTATATATATTGCAATACACAAATTTTATCGTTTTAGTTTTAAGACCAGTCAAAATAATGTCCAATTAGTTTCTTTCTTTTGATCATACAGTATTTTGAGAACGTAACTTTTATTGCACAACTCATCTATCTTATGTAAACAAGATAATACATGCAATGCACAATTTTATTTATACACAAAAATCGAATACCGTCAGGTGTAAACGATGCAGAAGAAATCATGTCAAATGGAGGAAATGCCAGGAAGAAAAACACTTAAGTTGATATCAAGTTAATCACTTGCTATTTCTAAATTAATTTAAATGAAATCGCTCATCCTACGAAATATAAATTGTAGAATAGGAGAGCCAGATTTGCATATGCACTTACCAACAGAAGCAGGCCTACATACCAGGTTTTGAATCATTTGCGGCCTTTGATCTCTTAGCTCTTTTAGACAGTCGAGTATTCTGACATCGTGTTCTAGCTTCTCTTGTTCGAGTAGGTAATCGATGGCAATGAAAGCACCAGTTCTTCCAGCGCCAGCACTGTGTACCATACAACCAACGATGAACCTCAATGTCTTTAATGCACAACAGCCTCAAAAGTTACTGATAATTGATAAAAAGACCTTGCAGATTCCATCGCTTGTGGTATAGTAAACTGAGTATCTCAAGTACAAAACAGCGTCTAGCGTTGCTGCTGTAGGTGTTAGGAGCAAATTTATCAAGATGGTGGCTTATTATACAAACTTATACAACCGTGTTACTATTGTATAACCCGTGTTATGTAATTGCTACAACATTCCAAAGACCTTTCCTATGAAACTGATTCTCAACTATTATTTCTACTGAAACGACCTAGGTTAATTAGTTATTCGAGCGCTTATACATACTTGAGTCGGTGTCACGATATTATTCGTCTACAAACCTTTCGCCCACGACACTTCGTCTACAGACATTTGGTCGACAGACATTTCGCCTACGAAGTTATTTGATATTGTCACTTTCAAATGAAAGCTGGATTGATGAAAAAACTGTTTCCCTAAATGGAAGTGGAATTGATGAAAACATTTCGCTGTTTAAATAGAATCTGGATTGATCGAAATGATTTTTCCCGTAAATAGAATTAAGCTACATGTATGGATGAAACTAAGTTTTCGATTCAATAAAAGTTGGATTGATGAAAATAATCGTTTCAGTAATTAGAAGCCGGATTCCTGAGAATATTTAGCACCTTTTAACGAAACTATAAGAAATCAGCTTCTGTTGATTAGCCCTAATGGATACAGATACACTCGTAGGCGAAACGTCTGTCGGCCAACTGTTTGTAGACGAAGTGTCGTAGACGAAAAGTCTGTAGACGAGTTGTCGCCGAACCACTTGAGTCCGTAGGGCTACACCGATACACACTCCTAAAAATGAAAAGCCTGAATTTGGCTTTCCATAAAAATTCCACCTATAATTTTAAATGTATAACAAACCAGTGAATATATAATTATATAGGCCTTACCTGCAGTGCACCACAGTATACTTTTCCGGTTTCATTCGCTGATGAACCATACGACGGAATGTTAGAAAACCTTTGGTATCACTAGGAACTCCATGGTCGGGCCAGGAGAGGTAATGAAGCTGCTTCAATTCAATAGTTTCTGATTTCTAAATATAAACCACATAGGTGTTTAAAAGATGTCAGAATTTAAATTTATTGAATACATATAATTTATAAATGTCAGCATGCACCAGCGATAGTGTCTGCAGATAGACAGATATTTACATGTGGAGAAATATTATCTCTCTAGTTTCTTGATTAGATTAACGCTGTTCACAAAGTCGAAAGAAAACTTTTTATCGATTGGATGCTCATTCCAATATCTACCAACTATTATTTGTATACACAACTTCAATTATTACTGCTGCCTCAGATTGAATCAACAAACTGTGTGATCCTGTATCCTCTCAGCCTTGTCGTGTCATTGCGTTCTGCGAATCATCATCATATTGGACCCTCTTTATGGAATGCCCTTCCTTTCACTCTGCGTGAGACTTTCTTTCTCGATCATTGTCTTCATCTCTTTCTATCCTTAAAACCTATTTCTTCTCTCGGTGTCTTCGCACTGGGAGCGTTACTGAATGGCCACGGCTGTGAGCGACGCTATATGAATTACTAATTACAGTACATTGCATTACAATTAAATCACATATTATAGCTTCCTGTAGCCAAGCATTTATTATGCACGCCGGTACTCCTCTAATATTGGATTTTATTTGTGAAAGAGTCTTTACCCTGATTTTAGTTAGGTGTAAATTAAAGTAGATCTTTTAACAATCACAATGTTTAGTGCTTAAAAGAGAAGCCTTTTCCATCAGAGTTTCTATCCTTAAAACCTATATTTTCTTCTCTCGGTGTTCGAGATGAAGATGTAAAGATGTCTCTCGGTAAAGATGTTCAAAGACGAGTGATGTCTATAATAATTATGTTGCAAATACAATTATGATAAAATGCATAACAATGCCATAGTGAAGACTCTCAGTCTCCATACAATAGCCCTTCTTTACAGAAACCGACGTACTACAGTTTTGGTCTATTCTTAGGGTAAGTTTTGGTGTTCATACCTTGGAACACCGAATGCACCTGACAGTGTAGTCTGGCCAAGAATCTTCTGAAGTGAGAGTCACAGTTATGTCTCCGTAGACCACTGGATGTCCACGTTCTGGCCAATACTTCTCGCATTTATTCTTTAAAAAACACATACGCACATGTGACAAACAAATTTTAAATTTATTTATTTTTCGCAGTGGCCTAAATAATAGAAAGCGGCATAGATTACAGAAAGAAGGTCCACGTTTATACAAAGAGACACAGTGTGATAAATAAATACAAAACTAGTAGCATTTTCATATGACAGAAGAAATGCTTTATGAAATCTAATATTATAAGTCTTAGTCTGTTTACGATGTCCTTCCGTATGTATGTATGTATGTATGTATGTATGTATGTTTATTTGTCCGGCTAAAGGCTCCGAAACGGAACGGTTTAGCGATTTGAAAAAATTTACAAAACATTATTACACAACGTCTAGATCAACGCGACTATTTTCAGTTCGCAATTTTATTTAAACGCCGATATATGGCCATTTTAAATTTCCAACTTTTCGACGAGGCTATGTCTCTTACACCATGGCCATCAGGCCATTTGTCCACGTCACGCATGCTAATTAAATATGCAATCTTACGTCACAAATAGCATATAGGTCAACGCTCTGATTCGCAACCAATCACGTTGACCGTTGATTTAACATCAGAAGTGGGGACCACGGGAGAATTTCTAGGTCATCGGACTTAAAGATTCGCCAATGCAATGAAATTTTTAACGAACGTTTTTCATTTGAATTTCTATAGATCTCAACCCAACTATATTTCAACTCAAAATTTACTTTAAATTCCGATATTTGGACATTTTAAGTTTCGATGTAGTCATAGTTTCAATGCCATTGAATTCTGGCAAATGCATGGGAGTATATATATTACATAGAGTTGATATTAAACAAATTTCAAGCCAGCGCGTAAATTCGTCAGAGGGACACTTTCACATCGTTAAATTCAAATTCACAGGCGTTGACGAAGATGTCATTAAATTCAAATACACGGGCGCTGACGAAAACCCGGGCGAACGCCGGGTAAAAACTGCTAGTTCCAAATAATGCTTTAACAAAATATTTATATGCAGCATGGTTTGCTTGTCTCATATTTCGCTGCAGATTCTCCCTCTTTCTTCTGTTCATCTCTTATTTTTTAGAAAGTTCATCATCGATTATAAACCTCTTTGCGAAACAGGATAAAATCTTGACTGCAAGGTGGCGACTCGAAGTAAGATGAGTTAAACGTGTTTTCTCGACTTTGGATCAAAATCGAACAGCTTACGTTCATGGCGCTGACATCGCTCTTGCGTCTCCAAAACGGGAAGCGGTATTTTTAATGGCAAATAATAATATTTCTGCATCTAAAGAATATGCATCACAGATCAGCAGTTGGTAATTCTTTATATTCTAAATTTGCGTAAGTAGTAATTCAATTTTTCTTTGTTTTAACACATCGATATTACAAATGTGTTTTATAGCTATTATTAGTCAATAAGAAAAATATTTTATTATACCTTTTTGTTTTCCATTAAATTTGTAATCATGACGATGAGATGAACGCGGTTCTCAATAATCATCCTCCAGAAATCCTCCAAAGTCTTTGCGCGAGGTCCTGAACATTATTACTAGACTAATGTAAACATAGCTTCAAATCTCATTAAGCGCGTTAGCATGGCTCTACAAAACTGCCGTGCCCGAATTGCCACTTTAAAGAATCTCCAATTCCCACAAGTGGCAGATGATGTAGAAAAATTCAAACAATAGACCCAACACATTGCCCTCACCTAAGTGAATGCTCCGATCTGGTGTCACATTCTGGTTAAAACTGCCAAACATCAAAAAGAATCAGAAAAAATGTTGACGGAACCACTGTTGTTACGAAAAGTTGACTTATTCTGTGCTTGCTTTTTGCGTTCACTTGCTTAATGGAAATTAAAAGGATTATCACTTTTATTTTAATATAATGACAAGTTCAGATGAAGCACACGATCGATTAGTTTAAAGAATCTTCTAGGCCTAGTTATAAAAATGGATAAATTCCCCGCTGCAGAAGTAATATTTTCGACACAATTCCGCGGCGGAAGACTTGCGCATGCGCAACTTTCGGCGCATGCGCATTGTTTAAAATGCGTTATTTCTATCAATTGGCGTCGTGAGGATCGGTTAGGGTCAGGTTAGGCATTGTGAGCGTCGTTTAAGGTCAGGGTTCGGGTTAGTGTCGTCATTAGATAAAATGCAAAACAATTTCCCCCGAAGAAGTAATTTTTCATACATTTCGTGGCGGAATCTTCAGCCGCAGAAGCACTACGCTATAACAAAAATGCAGTGCAAAGGACTCGTCTAATTGCTCTATGACAATTTTCCTAGGGGGCTGCATTTTTGTGCACTGACTAGCTACAACTGCCCAGCAACAAGCATTTCCAAGATTCAGAGTAAAAATTGATTGCGTAGGACATCTTTTACTGTTATTTCGAGAAATGCAAATAATTTATTCTTTAGAAGAGATGGCTCCTTCTTGTAGATAAATAATAATTATAGAATGAAAATGCAAAGGGTTATAGCTTCTATTTAACTAGAATGTCAATATATTACCTCATTGGTGAACAATGTGGTGCAAGAAATTAGGACGAAAGAGTAAACAGTTACCTTGTGTTGCAATGAACTTTGTCGCATAGTTGTAACCCTACAACACATACGTGTATAGAATATGTTAATGCCAACAATACAGACATAACTTAAGCAAAGGCTTTTCAAGTGTAGACCTTTTATTGCGAGTGCAGAGTTTTGAAACTAGTATGATAAAAACAAACATTCGATTATGGCGAGACTAACTAATCAAAGCTGTTATAAAAATAAAAAATTTCTTGGCGTCCCATGTTCTAAATATGTCACATTTGAGAATTGCATGTTATAACACGAAACATTCTGCGGTAGGGCCTACAGCAACATTGTCCAATTAATAGGCCTACCTGAATATAGCTGGCATTTATGTATTGAGAAGTGTCGTCGCCACTTTTAATCGACAGAACCACTCGGTTAGATTCATCTGAAAATAGCACAAAAGTTAGAAGTCTTAGGAATTTATATTTGAACCCCAAACAATCTACACTCATAGTGTACCTTTTCAATACCGTGTTGAAGATATTAAAATCCGTGAGGTTATTCATGGATAGTGAAACGACCGAGTAACAGTTAAAAATCGGAAAACAAGTGGTTTCATAAAATATTTGGATGCAGTATAATACAATTCATTGTAAAGCAACACTGTGTATTAGAGCATTCACTTATTCGATTAAGTAAAAAGCCAAAGAATGAATTCCTCTGCTAATATTCTTTGACTCCACTTCATTTTGCAGAAAGAAATTACAGTTCAAACGTCTTCCCATGGTTCTTCAGATTTAGGCTTTGAATTTTACTGCTTGATATTGGTAACTGTCGGAGATTAGGCCTAGGTGCAACTAAACATCGAAACTAAGCTTAGGCTTTCATTTGTGTGTTAGTACGTTTGTCTAAGTGCTTCATTGTATTCAATTTTCTAAAAAAAAACATGCTTTGGGTTATGCAGATGCATAATGAATTACATGGAATTATATTAATGAAACGGTTCTTCTTTTTCACTTTAGGCATTGTTCCAAGAGCACAGAAATCCTTCGGTTGCATGTCCACACTCTGTAAAACCACAGAATAGATAAAGCGTAGCCAGAAGTCTAACTGACGCTAAATGTTGTAATACGGAAACTTATTCTATAATTGTAGTCTATGCACCGTCCGCCATGATTCCGTGTTGGTGTGGAAATTAATATTAATACAAGTATAATTTCAAACTTGGACATTTTCACTGCTAATTTTTATTATAATCGGTGAAACTGCAGTAAAATAATGATGGCAAACAGTTAGTATCGTGGTGCATGCATTTTCGCGTGTGGGACGGTATTTTTTTGCATGCTCCGCGGAAGGTACGATGTTTTCTAAAGACGACACAAACCCTAACCCTGACCCTAACCGACCCTCACGACGCGTAACCTGACCCTAACCGACTCTCACGACGCCTAAAATTACGGGAGGAAAATACATGCACCACGATACTAAATGCTTGCCATAATGAGAACGTCTGGCGGCGAGCATTGTGCAGCGATAGGATGTACGAATAATCGACTAAAAAAGAAATGTTTGTCGTTTTTCCGCTTCCCGAAAGATGAAACAAGGTATGTAATCACAAACAGATGAAATCGTAGCGCTTTATGTATTCTGTGATGTAATCTACAATTAATGTTATTTTGTTAAGCTAAGTAAAGATATGGACACTCTTGATACAAATTACGTGTAAAAGTGAAATAAGGATATTTAGGCCTACAGCAGTCCTCATTAAATTGAGTAGTTGAATCCGATGAGGTCAGGATTATGGGTAAACACATTACGGTACTGCTTTGGAAGGAAAATCTTATACTCATGCATGAGTGGAATACTGCTTCAATTTCTCAACATAGAGTAAGTGTAAAATGCGGAATTACTTGCATGTTATGTTTGGAGCTAAGTAATGTGCAACACAATATTAATAACAAATATGCTTGCCTACTAGACCACACTGTCATGCCGTAGAATAAAAAAAGTGTAGCTTTATCTGACCTATGGGCATGCCGAAGAAGTATAACTAACATAAATGATCCCTTTGGAGGCTTCAACTCATTACATTTAAGCCACTGCAGATTCCACTGAAAGAAACAATAGCCTACATATTTTGTTAAGTTAAGTAACGTAAAGATATGCACAATAACTAAGACTATTAGTTATCCATTGCATTTGTAAGTAAGTAATTGCTAATCAATTCTTCCTTTAGAAGTAAGTTATCCAATGTTGTTGACAGGTCGAAGAAATGGGTTCAGAATACGAGGCGACAAGATCTTTTGAATGTGTCCTGTGATCATCTGAATAAATGTTACGTCCTTTGTGCGGACCATTTTGAGGACAGTCAGTTCAACAACCGAGAGTCCAAGAATCGGCTGACGTGGAATGCTGAACCAACATTATTCGCCGTTCCGAATCGACCACCGCTGCGAACGATTAAGAGGAAGCCACCAACATCACGAACCTACCAGCCAGCCTCAAAAAGAAGACGGACGAACATTGAAAGGACGGTCACCGATGAACAGCTTGAACAAGCAGTCATTGTAAACGTTCCGTGTGATGCAAATATTCTTCCTTCTGCAACTCCTGTAACTCTTAACAACGTGACTAGTGGTAGCGATAATAGCAGTTCTACTTCATCTGTTCATCCAGTGCCAAACGGTAGCCATCAAGGATCAGGGCTATGTGTTACATCGTCACCACGGAAACAAAAGCTGCGAAGATCACTCAACAGATTGCGTGTCAGGCTTCATAGAACTAATGTGAAGCTATCAGCTGCTTCAATTGCAAAGCCAGGACTATCCAAGGACGAGTTACTGACAGAAATAGGGAAGTATGTGAATGGTCCATCGTTCAGTTTCATTGCAGCTCAACTGAAGCTCAGTGGTGTTTCTGCTCGTGGTAGGAGGTGGGATGACGAAAGTAAGCTGTTAGCATTGTCTTTGTACTATAAGAGTCCGCAGGCATACCGGTTGTTGGCAAAGTTGTTTGTTTTGCCATGTAAGGCAAGTCTGTGTAACTGGGTTAGGGATTTCAGTGTTGGTGTTGGTTTTTCTGATGCGATTATGACTGTGATGCAGGAAAAGGTGGCTGCACTGTCCCCAGATAATCGCTGTTGTATTCTATTACTAGACGAGATGATGCTACGTCGTGGTCTTACATATGATAGACGCTTTGATCGTATCATCGGCTACGAAGACTTGGGTGCTAACTGCCAAAGTAATGCTCTTGCCTCTAGTTGTCTTTGTTTCATGGTGCGTGGTCTGCGTGACAACTGGAAACAGCCTTTTGCATTCATGTTTTCTTCATCTGCTGTTAAGGCTGATAAAGTGCAAAGCTTACTGCTAGATTGTTTATCACAACTGCATGCAATTGGCCTTAATGTGAAAGCTGTGATTAGTGATCAAGGCTCAAACTTTGTTGCAGCCTACAAGAACATGGGTGTTACTGTTACTGAACCATTTATCAAGGTAAATGATAAAACTGTTTTTGTGTTTTATGATCCATGTCATCTACTAAAAAGTGCCAGAAACGTTTTGGAAAGAAATACCGTGCACAGTGGCAAAAATTTTGCAACATGGGAACATGTTACAAGTTTATATAGTCTTGATGCCAGGCGAAACTACCGCTTAGCACCGCGTCTTAGCAGCCAACATGTTCATGATGACATCGTTTTCTAAGATGCGAGTGAAACTTGCTGCACAAACACTAAGTCATTCTGTAGCTGCCGCAATCGAAACAAATTGTTCTTTTGATTCATTAACACCTCTTGCTATGGGTACGGCTGAATATGCTAAGAAATTTGACACCCTTTTTGATTGTTTCAATAGTTCTGAAGTGTATTGTACAAAAGTGTACAGAGGCAGCTTATCAGCAAGATCAAAACATCGTAAGATGTTGCTGGATATACAGTCCTGGTTGTCCACACTGCGTGTGATAACTGTATCTACATTGTAGTTCAAGTTTTAAAGTGAAACACCTCTCAGTTACTTACAAGGTTATGTCAATGTTATGTACTTTCATGTGTATTTGTACATACACACTTCTCTAGTCTGTACATTATCCCAATCTTAGCTACAGCTGGAGTGTGTCTTGTGTGCAATAATGTATTCGTGCAGTAGTTGTCACTTCATGTGATGAGTTTATTTTGAAACTGGTTGTTGTTTTGCATTTTACCTTTCACTGCATGTTTCATGATTGCACGAGTTCTGTTATAAATAACAAGTATTCTTCAAGTACACGTCATTGTGTTTAATATGGACACCTATAGATGAGAATTCAAATTTATCAGTAGCTTCTTATTCACAGAAAGTAAATGTTAGGCAGACACCCACATTCAATTTATTCTTGGAACAACAAACTGCATAAGTCATGTGGTCCTAGAAAGAATCAACTCCACAAGTGATAAAAATGACTAGCGGCTAAAAACTCACTATATAATTTCTCATTGGCTTTCAAGCACTTGGATATCTAAGTGCATCTTCTCTTGGCAGCTAACTTTCCACGCCTCAGATTCACATTTTGATGTGACAGTGTGTGCGTTACAAATTTAATTATAAATAAATAAATAGAAACAAACTCCACCACCACCAGTCATTTGGTCCTACGAAGAATGAACTCCACAAGTCATGTAATTGTTGTTGAGGGCCAAAAATTAAGGGCAAAGTGTTATAAACAGTTTTAATGAAGTCCTTTGCCCAGGAAACAGGTTTGAGAGAAAAAAATTCTGTGCTATCATCAGAAATGCCAGAGTTAGCCACTGTTCAGTATTTCAGGAGTGGCCCCAATTGTTGTCAAGGGCCAACAATTAAGGGTACAATATTATAAACAGTTTTGATGAAGTCCTTGGCCCAGGAAACATAGGTTTGAGAGAGAAAATTTCTGTGCTATCATCAGAAATGCCAGAGTTAGCCACTGTTCAGTATTTCAGGAGTGGCCCCAATTGTTGTCAAGGGCCAACAATTAAGGGTACAATGTTATAAACAGTTGTGATGAAGTCCTTGGCCCAGGAAACATAGGTTTGAGAGAGAAAATTTCTGTGCTATCATCAGAAATGCCAGAGTTAGCCACTGTTCAGTATTTCAGGAGTGGCCCCAATTGTTGTCAAGGGCCAACAATTAAGGGTACAATGTTATAAACAGTTTTGATGAAGTCCTTGGCCCAGGAAACATAGGTTTGAGAGAGAAAATTTCTCTGCTATCATCAGAAATGCCAGAGTTAGCCACTGTTCAGTATTTCAGGAGTGGCCCCAATTGTTGTCAAGGGCCAACAATTAAGGGTACAATGTTATAAACAGTTGTGATGAAGTCCTTGGCCCAGGAAACATAGGTTTGAGAGAAAAAATTTCTCTGCTATCATCAGAAATGCCAGAGTTAGCCACTGTTCAGTATTTCAGGAGTGGCCCCAATTGTTGTCAAGGGCCAACAATTAAGGGTACAATATTATAAACAGTTTTGATGAAGTCCTTGGCCCAGGAAACATAGGTTTGAGAGAAAAAATTTCTCTGCTATCATCAGAAATGCCAGAGTTAGCCACTGTTCAGTATTTCAGGAGTGGCCCCAATTGTTGTCAAGGGCCAACAATTAAGGGTACAATATTATAAACAGTTTTGATGAAGTCCTTGGCCCAGGAAACATAGGTTTGAGAGAAAAAATTTCTCTGCTATCATCAGAAATGCCAGAGTTAGCCACTGTTCAGTATTTCAGGAGTGGCCCCAATTGTTGTCAAGGGCCAACAATTAAGGGTACAATGTTATAAACAGTTGTGATGAAGTCCTTGGCCCAGGAAACATAGGTTTGAGAGAGAAAAATTTCTGTGCTATCATCAGAAATGCCAGAGTTAGCCACTGTTCAGTATTTCAGGAGTGGCCCCAATTGTTGTCAAGGGCCAACAATTAAGGGTACAATGTTATAAACAGTTGTGATGAAGTCCTTGGCCCAGGAAACAGGTTTGAGAGAGAAAAAATTCTGTGCTATCATCAGAAATGCCAGAGTTAGCCACTGTTCAGTGTTTCAGGAGTGGCCCTCCTATTTGGCCCTATTACTCTTTCTACGTGGGCGACATTACTGTATCCTTCACATAGTCGTCTTCGGCACAGTCTTCCGGTTCCAACGATGTATAATTTTTGCTTGTCATAATTTTTCTAAGGTTCTCGATATTAATTTCTAGCTGACTACACCGGCTGACCGTGCATTAGCATTGAGCGAATATCACGTGTGCCGCTAGGAGCGCTGCGGTCGCCATAGACTACAACGGCATTACAGCGCATACCATTGAAATACGGCCGAGTTAGACTTCTGGCTACGCTTTATCTATTCTGTGGTAAAACAGCATAGACAAAGTAAGTTATTCTCTATGTTTCGGAATTTCCTTGAGGTCAATGATTATTGTAATTCCGGGATGATATAAACTCTTGCACTGCGCTTAGAATAATTAACCGGTGGCACCTAACTATGGTCCTTTCAGGCAAAACCAATAGTAAAAGTTGAGATACATTGTATTTAATAATTAATTGCTAACTTATATACTATATAGCGCCGATATTCAGTGCAGAGGGAATCAACCGTCGGTGCACCAGAATTATAGGTCGTAAGCCCCTAATCACTAATCAGATCAATATCCAGAAGATGAGTCCACTAAGACATAGAAAGACAGCCCAATGGGATATGCACTATCCACCACAGACTGATCTGGTTTCATTTCGGTCAAAGCATAAAACAGTATCTCTCTGAAACGGCGGAACACTCACTTGTGAAACGTAGACAAAATAAGATTTTGCATACTGTGTTTACAGGACATTCTATCCTGCTCTTCGAGAACCACTTGTTTCATATCTGGTGTCTGCAGGTTGAACGTCATAAAGCACTATTCACATTTGTGTTAGGCCTGCTTAAGCGATAATTTGATAATTCTGCAGTCAACTTGTACGCAGGGCATTGTAAGCAAAGTTTCACACTGACCTCGAATTCCTGTTCTATACTTTCTGGATCGGATAATTTGGTGCGCAGTGTCTTCAAAACGTTGCCAGTCGTGGGCCCAATTTCTTCGTATGTATTTGGATCATCACCATAGAGTCCCAATGTCCGATCTCGAAGCAAAATTTCTAAAGTCATTTCAACAAGTCTATTGAAGGACATAACTACATGTACATTGTACAATCACTACGTTGTAAGAATTTTGAAATTTTACAAATTTTTATACATAACAAATTTTTTATACATAATTAATTATACATTCAATAGTTGTAATTTCGTGTTGGTAACAAATCAATTTACATACACATTCATTCTTTCATTTGATCATTCAGAGCACATAATTTTTATACGACGCATTCCCAGAGCGTTTCATAATTGTATGATTTGTGACAGGCGTGGTCGTCTGAATACCTACGTTCTTGTTATTTAGAGTCAGTCTGCAATGTTAATAAACTGTAGTATATAGTTAAACAAATGTTCAAAACAGTTAATTCTACACAAAACAGAATAACATCATCGCCGATATTTGCCAATATTTCACTGCATAAATTTAAACAAAAACTAATTTAACAGATTGCATATGCTCTTATTAAGTGCGGCAAATTACCCTGTGCACTCTTGGGTAACTCTTCCAACTGGTTAGCCAACTTCTCAGGCTGTCTTCGTCTGTAATATACAGTATAATAATTATGTTATAATTTATAAATAATTTTATGGCCAGCTTGGATTACAGTTGCAGGCCTACAGATGAGCCGAACTGTTCTTATGTAGGCCTACTATGATGGTCATCTGCTTATACAAACTGCGTTTTGCTAATTAAATATTAGCAATAATATACCGCAGGCTGATTTTGATTCAATGCAGCTTGCTATCTATAATATATGTTGTGGTCAAAACAGCTGAAAGGTTTCCCAATAATCTTCCTTAAAAGCATGAAATGTATTAAATTACCAATGCCTTTATGTTAAAGGCGATGTAACGCAAAGGTTATGCGCGACTCAAGTTCTCCAACCAATCCATATCCCACATTGCACCTCACTCTTGAACTAGCCTAACCTGAATTCTGCATAGGCCTATTCTCAGTTAATCTACCAATACCGCCAATCACCGTAATCTGCCTCTACTCATTACCCCACAGGCTTTCCACTCCAACTTTATGTATTTCCTTTTCAAGAATTTCTACCCTAACCCATCCCTCTGCTCTCCAAGTTTCTCGTCCTCAACGAAACCCGCCGTAACAGCTGTTCGTTTGCCTCTATCTGGTCTCTCTGGCATCTGTACTCAGACCTCCAATGAACATCGATCTTTGGACGCAGCGCTCGTTAATAAGTGTAACGGGTCCCCCTTGCCTCTATAGGGGAAGCTTAGAGTTGGATCTTACTCACGTTACTTTATTAGCTCCCTATGGAGAAGGTAGCAATGCATGTAAGGCCTATCATTATAGTTGAATTCAATGAAGACAGTCTTGAGTTTTGAATATTAATTAGTTCAACAAATGTCTGATTTAAATACTATTATATTACAATGTTGATGCTATATTTACCTATTCTAGAAAGACTAGTTATTCATTAGTTCATAGGCTACAATCCTTACTTAGAACCAGCATCATTGACTACTTAAATTTATGTTTTATAAGGCCCTAGCTAACCTCCCCAAACAACTCTGTGATGAAAAGTTATATTCACTTGAACTGTCCGCTCGTCGTGTAGTTACAGTAGATCGTCATTGATCTCCCTCTCGACTGACTTGGCTTGCTTCAGGCTGACGAAGTTCTTTTCGATGGTTCCTCTTGTCATGGCCATTCTGCTTGTAGTAATTCTTCTTGTTGAATTCAGCGTTTCTCCCAGCTTATCTCCTGGCTAGTTCTTGATGATGATTGCGTGGCGAATCACACCAAAGTTCAGAGTTCGTATAACTCGTAAACGAAAACGTTCTACGTTTGAGTTATAAATCGCACTTTTGTGTTAGATATCAAACCCAGTCGATCGTACGTTATCCGCCGAAACTTTCGTTAGTCCGACGAGATTTTCAACGTTCACAACACTACCGATTCAACGAAGTGTGTCGATGGACACGTAACGTAACTTCGCTTTCTTCTGATCGTTCTCGTTACAACAAATTACCAAAACTTGCTGTAAGATCAGGAGTTTGTCTATTGAACTGACTCGATCGACTACCTTAGTCTTTGCAGTCAACAGCAACACTGAATTGATCCTTTGCGATTAATTCTGCAGTCCAGGCGTGAAGGCGGCAAACCGCGGTTCACCTAGCAGACGACAGTTCTCAACGGTCCGTATTTTAATCCAACCAATCACGTCTCGCCAACATCGGCACGGATTAACCCAGCACCACTGATTATCCCCGAAGCCTAGCTAAATATTATTATCTATATCGCTGGTTCTGACGCTGGTTCAATTAATTAATTGAATCATTAATCCTATACACTACACAGCCTAACAAGTACTGCAGCCTTACACCTTAACTGTACATACATATATATATAAGAGCATCTATCTACAGCACTTAGTAATATGATTTGTGTGGGGTCTCAAGGACATTCGCTACATAAACCCCCACAAACAAAGATTTGGACACAAATCTTAAATATTAAATGTCCTATATAACTACACACAAATCTTATCATTACTTAAAGACTACCTATTCACTTACTCATCTAATAACCTTTACTTATTCTAATCATCCTGAATATCTTATCCTATTCATTATACTTTAGACTAGAATAAACATCAATTCTACTACTAACCAATACTAACTTAAGTAGTCGCTTTAACCATCACCTTACTACTTTACCTTGCAACGCAAAATTACCGACCTTACTTGACCTCTATAGAGTCCTATACTCTGCCTATAGAATATCATTCTATAACTAAATCAGCAAATTAAGTAACTTACTATTTAATCTACATTATAAACTAAACTCCTTTCTTAGATATACTCAGTTATCTAAAACATCGGATTAACATATTCGAATATCATCTTACTCGTCTTCACACCATCTTCCAAATGTAAAGTACCGTGATCCTCCTCTCTTCTCATTAAATCTCTGTCTCCATTTCCAATCAGGTACATCACCATCTCTCACTCTAACTTCTCTCTCAAATCCATTAGAATTCCTCTTTAGGTTCATCCACCTCCTTCTCTTCAACGACTCCTCTTCCGTTCTTTTCTCATTACCAATTTCATTAATTCCTCCTGCTATATCCACTCTTGAATAAACTCCTTTAGCCGGCCTTCGCCAGTCTAAGCATTCTTCTTTAAACTTTCTTTGATCTCCTCTACAATTTGTAACACAAGATCTGCCACCATCTTGTTTCCAATACTTCTTATTCACCCTACTTCCGACTACATTCCTTCCTTTCTTACACCAACCAGGTTCACACTTATTCAGATAGTCTCCTCTGTACCTCACTCTATCATCGTGTCTGACTCCGCTCGTCTGTTTATTCCTCCAATCGGATGTATAAGGTCTTCGATAACCTTTCTTACAACCGATCTTTTCACTTCTATCTCCTTCACTTCTCCTTTCATTCGAATACAACTCGGGATTACTCTTCCCGTTGCTAGTTTCCTTTTGCTTGACGCTAAGTATTAATTTATTTGGAGTCACTTCCAAATCAGTTGAGACTGACACTTTCAAGGGTTGTTCTGTTCGAACCCGTTTCTCATTTAGTGCACGTGCGTTGCAACCTGCTATCTTCTCCGTCTCAGACTCAACTATCAACACACCGCCATTTTTATTTGCCGCGCTATTGTATAAGCGTCTTCCAATGACGTCATCACGTCCATCCTTCTCAGCTAGACATTGCTTGTCTACCTGTCGACTATTTTTTAAGTACGGAACACTTCTGCTCACATTGCTAACAACATCACTAGTTCCGCTAGTCCCAGTGCCTTCTGTCCTAGATTCTTGTCTAGTCCAATTACACAGTTTAGGTCCAATTATCAAGTCTGTCACTAGACTATCAACAACAATGGCCTGTGTTTCTCCTGTGAAACATTCACCTTCAATCTTTATTTTAGCTACAGGATACTTCTGTTTCATTCCATTTGTGAAAACACAGGTTCTATTTTTCCCCATGTACTGATCTGGATTCACCAAATTTGTTTTTACTGCGACACCTGTAGCTCCTGTATCATATAAGCACGTAGCTTTATGTCCAGGGGTTTATGTAGCGAATGTCCTTGAGACCCCACACAAATCATATTACTAAGTGCTGCCGTAGATAGCCTTATATATATATGTATGTACATGAGTAAGCTGCAGTTAGATGTTGTAGTGTATAGATTAATTATTCATTTAACACCGGAAACTGAAGCGTCGTAGCCACAGCTGTGACAGACAAAGGTAATGTTAAGCGATAACCTGTGGTGGGTTACAAGGTGCCGATGTTGGCGAGATTGGTTGGATTAAAATACGGACCGTTGAGAACTGTCGTCTGCTAGGTGAACCGCGGTTTGCCGCCTTCACGCCTGGACTGCAGAATTAATCGCAAAGGATCAATTCAGTGTTGCTGTTGACTGCAAAGACTAAGGTAGTCGATCGAGTCAGTTCAATAGACAAACTCCTGATCTTACAGCAAGTTTTGGTAATTTGTTGTAACGAGAACGATCAGAAGAAAGCGAAGTTACGTTACGTGTCCATCGACACACTTCGTTGAATCGGTAGTGTTGTGAACGTTGAAAAATCTCGTCGGACTAACGAAAGTTTCGGCGGATAACGTACGATCGACTGGGTTTGATATCTAACGCAAAAGTGCGATTTATAACTCAAACGTAGAACGTTTTCGTTTACAAGTTATACGAACTCTGAACTTTGGTGTGATTCGCCACGCAATCATCATCAAGAACTAGCCAGGAGATAAGCTGGGAGAAACGCTGAATTCAACAAGAAGAATTACTACAAGCAGAATGGCCATGACAAGAGGAACCATCGAAAAGAACTTCGTCAGCCTGAAGCAAGCCAAGTCAGTCGAGAGGGAGATCAATGACGATCTACTGTAACTACACGACGAGCGGACAGTTCAAGTGAATATAACTTTTCATCACAGAGTTGTTTGGGGAGGTTAGCTAGGGCCTTATAAAACATAAAATTTAAGTAATCAATGATGCTGGTTCTAAGTAAGGATTGTAGCCTATGAACTAATGAATAACTAGTCTTTCTAGAATAGGTAAATATAGCATCAACATTGTAATATAATAGTATTTAAATCAGACATTTGTTGAACTAATTAATATTCAAAACTCAAGACTGTCTTCATTGAATTCAACTATAATGATAGGCCTTACATGCATTGCTACCTTCTCCATAGGGAGCTAATAAAGTAACGTGAGTAAGATCCAACTCTAAGCTTCCCCTATAGAGGCAAGGGGGACCCGTTACATGAGTGGTGGCATTTCGTCCGGGATAGAATTCATTGGAGGTCTGAGTACGGATGCCAGAGACCAGATAAGAGGCAAGAACAGCTGTTACGGCGGGTTTCGTTGAGGACGAAACTTGGAGAGCAGAGGATGGGTTAGGGTAGAAATTCTTGAAAAGGTGAGACTATAAAGTTAGTGGAAAGCCTGTGGGGTAATGAGTAGGAGCAGATTACGGTGATTGGCGGTAGATTAACTGAGAATAGGCCTATGCAGAATTCAGGTTAAGGCTAGTTCAAGAGTGAGGTGCAATGTGGGATAATAGTTGAAGTTGGAGGCTTGAGTCGCGCACTTTAACCTTTACGTTACATCGCCTTTATAAAGAGCATTGGCCAATTAATACATTTCGCTTTTAAGGAAGATTATTGAAACCTTTCATGTTTTGACCACAACATATATTATAGATAGCAAGCTGCATTGAATCAAAAATCAGCCTGCGGTATATTATTACTAATATTTAATTAGCAAAACGCAGTTTGTATAAGCAGATGACCATCATAGTAGGCCTACATAAGAACAGTTCGGCTCATCTGTAGGCCTGCAACCCTGTAATCAAAGCTGGCCATAAAATTATTTATAAATTATAACACCAACGTATTATACTGTATATTACAGACGAAGACGAGCCTGAGAAGTTGGCTAACCAGTTGGAAGAGTTACCAAGAGTGCACAGGGTAATTTGCCGCACTTAATAAGAGCATATGCAATCTGTTAAATTAGTTTTTGTTTAAATTTATGCAGTGAAATATTGGCAAATATCGGCGATGATGTTATTCTGTTTTGTGTAGAATTAACTGTTTTGAACATTTGTTTAACTATATACTACAGTTTATTAACATTGCAGACTGACTCTAAATAACAAGAACGTAGGTATTCGGACGACCACGCCTGTCACAAATCATACAATTATGAAACGCTCTGGGAATGCGTCGTATAAAAATTATGTGCTCTGAATGATCAAATGAAAGAATGAATGTGTATGTAAATTGATTTGTTACCAACACGAAATTACAACTATTGAATGTATAATTAATTATGTATAAAAAATTTGTTATGTATAAAAATTTGTAAAATTTCAAAATTCTTACAACGTAGTGATTGTACAATGTACATGTAGTTATGTCCTTCAATAGACTTGTTGAAATGACTTTAGAAATTTTGCTTCGAGATCGGACATTGGGACTCTATGGTGATGATCCAAATACATACGAAGAAATTGGGCCCACGACTGGCAACGTTTTGAAGACACTGCGCACCAAATTATCCGATCCAGAAAGTATAGAACAGGAATTCGAGGTCAGTGTGAAACTTTGCTTACAATGCCCTGCGTACAAGTTGACTGCAGAATTATCAAATTATCGCTTAAGCAGGCCTAACACAAATGTGAATAGTGCTTTATGACGTTCAACCTGCAGACACCAGATATGAAACAAGTGGTTCTCGAAGAGCAGGATAGAATGTCCTGTAAACACAGTATGCAAAATCTTATTTTGTCTACGTTTCACAAGTGAGTGTTCCGCCGTTTCAGAGAGATACTGTTTTATGCTTTGACCGAAATGAAACCAGATCAGTCTGTGGTGGATAGTGCATATCCCATTGGGCTGTCTTTCTATGTCTTAGTGGACTCATCTTCTGGATATTGATCTGATTAGTGATTAGGGGCTTACGACCTATAATTCTGGTGCACCGACGGTTGATTCCCTCTGCACTGAATATCGGCGCTATATAGTATATAAGTTAGCAATTAATTATTAAATACAATGTATCTCAACTTTTACTATTGGTTTTGCCTGAAAGGACCATAGTTAGGTGCCACCGGTTAATTATTCTAAGCGCAGTGCAAGAGTTTATATCATCCCGGAATTACAATAATCATTGACCTCAAGGAAATTCCGAAACATAGAGAATAACTTACTTTGTCTATGCTGTTTTACCACAGAATAGATAAAGCGTAGCCAGAAGTCTAACTCGGCCGTATTTCAATGGTATGCGCTGTAATGCCGTTGTAGTCTATGGCGACCGCAGCGCTCCTAGCGGCACGCGTGATATTCGCTCAATGCTAATGCACGGTCAGCCGGTGTAGTCAGCTAGAAATTAATATCGAGAACCTTAGAAAAATTATGACAAGCAAAAATTATACATCGTTGGAACCGGAAGACTGTGCCGAAGACGACTATGTGAAGGATACAGTAATGTCGCCCACGTAGAAAGAGTAATAGGGCCAAATAGGAGGGCCACTCCTGAAACACTGAACAGTGGCTAACTCTGGCATTTCTGATGATAGCACAGAATTTTTTCTCTCTCAAACCTGTTTCCTGGGCCAAGGACTTCATCACAACTGTTTATAACATTGTCTCCTTAATTGTTGGCCCACAACTTGGGGCCACTCCTGAAATACTGAACAGTGGCTAACACTGGCATTTCTGAGAGTATTAGCACAAAATTTTCTCTCTACTGAAAGTGGCTAACTCTGGCATTTCTGATGATAACACAGAAATTTTTTCTCTCACACCTATGTTTCCTGGGCCAAGGACTTCATCACAACTGTTTATAACATTGTACCCTTAATTGTTGGCCCTTGACAACAATTGGGGCCACTCCTGAAATACTGAACAGTGGCTAACTCTGGCATTTCTGATGATAGCAGAGAAATTTTCTCTCTCAAACCTATGTTTCCTGGGCCAAGGACTTCATCAAAACTGTTTATAATATTGTACCCTTAATTGTTGGCCCTTGACAACAATTGGGGCCACTCCTGAAATACTGAACAGTGGCTAACTCTGGCATTTCTGATGATAGCAGAGAAATTTTTTCTCTCAAACCTATGTTTCCTGGGCCAAGGACTTCATCACAACTGTTTATAACATTGTACCCTTAATTGTTGGCCCTTGACAACAATTGGGGCCACTCCTGAAATACTGAACAGTGGCTAACTCTGGCATTTCTGATGATAGCACAGAAATTTTCTCTCTCAAACCTATGTTTCCTGGGCCAAGGACTTCATCACAACTGTTTATAACATTGTACCCTTAATTGTTGGCCCTTGACAACAATTGGGGCCACTCCTGAAATACTGAACAGTGGCTAACTCTGGCATTTCTGATGATAGCACAGAAATTTTCTCTCTCAAACCTATGTTTCCTGGGCCAAGGACTTCATCAAAACTGTTTATAATATTGTACCCTTAATTGTTGGCCCTTGACAACAATTGGGGCCACTCCTGAAATACTGAACAGTGGCTAACTCTGGCATTTCTGATGATAGCACAGAATTTTTTCTCTCAAACCTGTTTCCTGGGCAAAGGACTTCATTAAAACTGTTTATAACACTTTGCCCTTAATTTTTGGCCCTCAACAACAATTACATGACTTGTGGAGTTCATTCTTCGTAGGACCAAATGACTGGTGGTGGTGGAGTTTGTTTCTATTTATTTATTTATAATTAAATTTGTAACGCACACACTGTCACATCAAAATGTGAATCTGAGGCGTGGAAAGTTAGCTGCCAAGAGAAGATGCACTTAGATATCCAAGTGCTTGAAAGCCAATGACAAATTATATAGTGAGTTTTTAGCCGCTAGTCATTTTTATCACTTGTGGAGTTGATTCTTTCTAGGACCACATGACTTATGCAGTTTGTTGTTCCAAGAATAAATTGAATGTGGGTGTCTGCCTAACATTTACTTTCTGTGAATAAGAAGCTACTGATAAATTTGAATTCTCATCTATAGGTGTCCATATTAAACACAATGACGTGTACTTGAAGAATACTTGTTATTTATAACAGAACTCGTGCAATCATGAAACATGCAGTGAAAGGTAAAATGCAAAACAACAACCAGTTTCAAAATAAACTCATCACATGAAGTGACAACTACTGCACGAAATACATTATTGCACACAAGACACACTCCAGCTGTAGCTAAGATTGGGATAATGTACAGACTAGAGAAGTGTGTATGTACAAATACACATGAAAGTACATAACATTGACATAACCTTGTAAGTAACTGAGAGGTGTTTCACTTTAAAACTTGAACTACAATGTAGATACAGTTATCACACGCAGTGTGGACAACCAGGACTGTATATCCAGCAACATCTTACGATGTTTTGATCTTGCTGATAAGCTGCCTCTGTACACTTTTGTACAATACACTTCAGAACTATTGAAACAATCAAAAAGGGTGTCAAATTTCTTAGCATATTCAGCCGTACCCATAGCAAGAGGTGTTAATGAATCAAAAGAACAATTTGTTTCGATTGCGGCAGCTACAGAATGACTTAGTGTTTGTGCAGCAAGTTTCACTCGCATCTTAGAAAACGATGTCAAATGAACATGTTGGCTGCTAAGACGCGGTGCTAAGCGGTAGTTTCGCCTGGCATCAAGACTATATAAACTTGTAACATGTTCCCATGTTGCAACATTTTTGCCACTGTGCACGGTATTTCTTTCCAAAACGTTTCTGGCACTTTTTAGTAGATGACATGGATCATAAAACACAAAAACAGTTTTATCATTTACCTTGATAAATGGTTCAGTAACAGTAACACCCATGTTCTTGTAGGCTGCAACAAAGTTTGAGCCTTGATCACTAATCACAGCTTTCACATTAAGGCCAATTGCATGCAGTTGTGATAAACAATCTAGCAGTAAGCTTTGCACTTTATCAGCCTTAACAGCAGATGAAGAAAACATGAATGCAAAAGGCTGTTTCCAGTTGTCACGCAGACCACGCACCATGAAACAAAGACAACTAGAGGCAAGAGCATTACTTTGGCAGTTAGCACCCAAGTCTTCGTAGCCGATGATACGATCAAAGCGTCTATCATATGTAAGACCACGACGTAGCATCATCTCGTCTAGTAATAGAATACAACAGCGATTATCTGGGGACAGTGCAGCCACCTTTTCCTGCATCACAGTCATAATCGCATCAGAAAAACCAACACCAACACTGAAATCCCTAACCCAGTTACACAGACTTGCCTTACATGGCAAAACAAACAACTTTGCCAACAACCGGTATGCCTGCGGACTCTTATAGTACAAAGACAATGCTAACAGCTTACTTTCGTCATCCCACCTCCTACCACGAGCAGAAACACCACTGAGCTTCAGTTGAGCTGCAATGAAACTGAACGATGGACCATTCACATACTTCCCTATTTCTGTCAGTAACTCGTCCTTGGATAGTCCTGGCTTTGCAATTGAAGCAGCTGATAGCTTCACATTAGTTCTATGAAGCCTGACACGCAATCTGTTGAGTGATCTTCGCAGCTTTTGTTTCCGTGGTGACGATGTAACACATAGCCCTGATCCTTGATGGCTACCGTTTGGCACTGGATGAACAGATGAAGTAGAACTGCTATTATCGCTACCACTAGTCACGTTGTTAAGAGTTACAGGAGTTGCAGAAGGAAGAATATTTGCATCACACGGAACGTTTACAATGACTGCTTGTTCAAGCTGTTCATCGGTGACCGTCCTTTCAATGTTCGTCCGTCTTCTTTTTGAGGCTGGCTGGTAGGTTCGTGATGTTGGTGGCTTCCTCTTAATCGTTCGCAGCGGTGGTCGATTCGGAACGGCGAATAATGTTGGTTCAGCATTCCACGTCAGCCGATTCTTGGACTCTCGGTTGTTGAACTGACTGTCCTCAAAATGGTCCGCACAAAGGACGTAACATTTATTCAGATGATCACAGGACACATTCAAAAGATCTTGTCGCCTCGTATTCTGAACCCATTTCTTCGACCTGTCAACAACATTGGATAACTTACTTCTAAAGGAAGAATTGATTAGCAATTACTTACTTACAAATGCAATGGATAACTAATAGTCTTAGTTATTGTGCATATCTTTACGTTACTTAACTTAACAAAATATGTAGGCTATTGTTTCTTTCAGTGGAATCTGCAGTGGCTTAAATGTAATGAGTTGAAGCCTCCAAAGGGATCATTTATGTTAGTTATACTTCTTCGGCATGCCCATAGGTCAGATAAAGCTACACTTTTTTTATTCTACGGCATGACAGTGTGGTCTAGTAGGCAAGCATATTTGTTATTAATATTGTGTTGCACATTACTTAGCTCCAAACATAACATGCAAGTAATTCCGCATTTTACACTTACTCTATGTTGAGAAATTGAAGCAGTATTCCACTCATGCATGAGTATAAGATTTTCCTTCCAAAGCAGTACCGTAATGTGTTTACCCATAATCCTGACCTCATCGGATTCAACTACTCAATTTAATGAGGACTGCTGTAGGCCTAAATATCCTTATTTCACTTTTACACGTAATTTGTATCAAGAGTGTCCATATCTTTACTTAGCTTAACAAAATAACATTAATTGTAGATTACATCACAGAATACATAAAGCGCTACGATTTCATCTGTTTGTGATTACATACCTTGTTTCATCTTTCGGGAAGCGGAAAAACGACAAACATTTCTTTTTTAGTCGATTATTCGTACATCCTATCGCTGCACAATGCTCGCCGCCAGACGTTCTCATTATGGCAAGCATTTAGTATCGTGGTGCATGTATTTTCCTCCCGTAATTTTAGGCGTCGTGAGAGTCGGTTAGGGTCAGGTTACGCGTCGTGAGGGTCGGTTAGGGTCAGGGTTAGGGTTTGTGTCGTCTTTAGAAAACATCGTACCTTCCGCGGAGCATGCAAAAAAATACCGTCCCACGCGCGAAAATACATGCACCACGATACTAACTGTTTGCCATCATTATTTTACTGCAGTTTCACCGATTATAATAAAAATTAGCAGTGAAAATGTCCAAGTTTGAAATTATACTTGTATTAATATTAATTTCCACACCAACACGGAATCATGGCGGACGGTGCATAGACTACAATTATAGAATAAGTTTCCGTATTACAGCATTTAGCGTCAGTTAGACTTCTGGCTACGCTTTATCTATTCTGTGGTACCGTCCGCAAATAATCTATGGGCGATTGCACATATCTATGGCGTGTACATCCGGTTGAAATAAATATTGGCAAAAGCCTGTCACGTTAAGTTGTTGTCTTCGCGTCGAATTTTTCTATGGCCGACAACTTGAGGGTCGGTTAGGGCCAGGTTAGTATTCGTGTGGTCGTTTAGTGTCAAATTAGGCGTCGTGAGGGTCGGTTAGGGTCAGGGTTAGGGTTAGTTTCGTTCATCTCTTAAGTACTGCGCTATTGATGGTTAGGCTTTCCCGCCATAGAAATGTGCAATCGGCCATAGATTATTTGCGGACGGTACCGTAGAAAAGAAATAACGGTACCGTCCGGACGGTACCGTAGCCAGTGCCTTCCGTATTACAACATTTAGCGTCAGTTAGACTTCTGGCTACGCTTTATCTATTCTGTGGTCTAATGCCGTCTTAAGCGGTCTATCTAGATTCTAGAACTACCGATATCGTTATTAGTGACGGGGATCGTCCTAAAATGGTAGACATTTCTGACTCAGTCAAAATCACGTCCATCCCATAGCATCAGAAATACTGACCTCTTATATAGCTTTATTCAGACTACCGTTCAACAACAGCTTACGCGTTTATTTTTTACAAATTTTGGCTTAATTAAGAATGATGAACTTTTGTCAAAATTTTAGCAACTTAAAAAATTACTCAGTCAATAATGGCGACGGCCAAAGACTACAAAACAAGACTCTTCTTCTGCTGTTTTCGACTACTGCTCGGAATATGTTCGGGCTTTACACCGAGAGTATGATTGATGACGTAGAACAGAAGCGATCAGAGTAAACAGAGTACTAAGTCGTTCGGTGGAAAAATCTAAATGTAAAACTTATGTAAATCAGTGATTGAATTGTCGGGGGTTGTTTGGGTTCAAATCCTAGTTCAATCTTCAACCCCTCCAGTTCATTCCAAAAAATAATTATGGGGCTAAGCATGGACATCTATATAATCACCTTGTCACCTTGTGCCGTCGATTCGCTGAATCCTAGCGACCGTCATAGTCAGACTTCTCCATGTGTTCCGATCTCTCGTCGCCTCTCTCAGCTCCGGAATGTTCATCATCATCGTCTCGTGTATCTCCTCCATCCATCTCTTTCTTGGTCGTCCTCTTCCTCGTCTTCCCTCCCCACACGCCAGCATCATCTCCTTTTCCATGCCGTCCGCCCGCATCACATGGCCAAAATACATCACTTTTTGTCTCGCCGCTCTTTGTCTCAATGTCATCTCTCCTCTTAAATAGCCAGCTATTATTAAGACGTCTATGGGCGAGCAAGAAAACGGTGTGCTAACATTAAGCATAATGAAATGCCTATATGAGAACTGTTCTAGCGTGCTTACTCACGTAGTGATCGTATGCATTTGCTATCGTTGTGGTCGGACCGTCAATTTGGAATGGGTTAGGCTACCAAGAACCTGATGAAAAGAACTTTCCGTCAGAGGAGACTCAGTTTCTATATGTCTATGCGCTAGTGCAGCATGCGCTGGGAGCGCCTCTGATTGGTGTGCACTGCGAGAGGCGCTATATAAATTGATAGATACAATACAATGATCTGTTTATATAGTCTAGGCCTAAAGCAATTGTTGCGGTGTTGATTAATTATAATTTGTTTCTTCAACCAAACTATGTAAAAACGAACACCACTTTTCATTTTTTAAATTTCTACATTCGTAAAAACCAGTGTTGTGTCAATTACATTCTAAATGTAATTCAATTATATTTGCAATTACATGCTTGTAAATGTAATTGAATTCCAATTACAATTACTTGATTGTGAAAGTAATTGGAAGCTCTGTATTCTGTAGGCAGCCGCAGTAAGCTATCTAAGAATGATTGCATGACTGCATGGATAGTATGATTATGAAGGTTAGCCCTTGCCCATGGAATCTATCAAAGTGTGCTGTAAGATTGTAAGAGCGGTGTAAGGAAAGAATAATGTTGACAACTATGTTGCCAAGCAAACATAATGCAGAGCAATTTATTCAGTTAAACGGGTGGCCCGAGTCAACCCGGCAGCTGGCATCTTTGCTGACTTTATGAAAGTAATTTGTAATTTACACTTCATTCAATTACAAATTACATGCAATATTGTAATTGAAATACAATTACAATTACTGAACTTAAAATGTAATTCAATTACAATTACAGAACGTGTAAGTCAATTACGTAATTCAATTACATGTATTTCAATAACTGAACAACACTGGTAAAAACCAGAAAATTTCCTTCCTCGAAGACCTGCATTATCATCCCGACCTAAACTACCTCACACTACAATCAGTAGGCCTACGATCAAGACCCGACGTATGGAATTAATTTCTTAGCTGCCGCTGGGCCAACATTTAGACATTAAACCTCAGTTGCAGACCAGATGTTCAGAGGTGATGTTAAACTTGACAGCAGTGGAAATGTTAGGTATTGGTAAAGTAAGGTAAGATTAGGTAAATCGCGGAGAGTTGAGGTAAATTAAGTTAAGCCAATGTGAGGTAATGTAAGACGGTGAGAGGTAATAATTATTAGGAAGGCAAGGCAAAGTAATCTAAAGTGAAGGAAGATATGAATAGGTAGGATAAGGTAATTGCTCGGTAGCCTACCGTAGGACAAGATTTTATCAATGTTACTCCTGGCGAAATTGAAAGGGTTTTTATGCATAATTTTCTTTTCATATGGAATATAATTATTATATTTTAGGTAGCTGTAGCAGGTTCATTTGCGCACATTTTGATGTAAACATCATGGTGGTATCTCACGCCGTTCAAAAGTTATACCCGATATACCCGAGGTACCAGGGGGTGGATACCACCCCCTTGGTATTTCGACTATAGCGTATTCATTTTTCTTCCTGGAAGAGAAGCAAATATGCCAATCTGTAGAGGGAATGCTACATTTACTTGCTTACTTTTTGTCTTTGGAAAACTGGAAGTGATAAAAATAAATTATAATACGCGTTATCTGTCTGAAAATGGCTTATGCAACATCACAACGTCAACCGATATTTCTACATAAACGTTTGTCGACAGCTACAGATTTAGAACTTATATTAGCTGAAACAGATACTGAAGATGAAGTGAGAAGCCAGTTTACAGGAAGCATTCGCACAAAACAACGGGAGTAACTTGCAAAAAATGCAAGGACCACTGACATATTTGACTGCCGTGAACAATAACGTAAAGTCTTGTTTCATGTTGCCTTTAGATTTCGCTACAACTAAACAGACTATGGACTAGTTTGTAGGCTATTGTTACAAATTACGTTTAAGATGTTCTTGAATACATAGATCAGTTTAAAAACACATAATCTTATATTTGTTAATCCAAATAGTACAAAATGTACGCAATAATATAAAATATCGCTAATTATGGGGGTTCCGTTGTTAAAACTAATGTAATTTCGAGGTGCATTCACATAATGTAAAACTAAATATACCATTCTGTTCAGAAATGAATGGTGAATCCAGTGCTGTATTACAAGTTATGATGTGTGAAACCAAACACGAAATCGAGGCGGGGTGGTAACTACCCCCTCCCTTTGTAGCCAGTTTCACAAAAAATCCTCGGTAGCCTGAGGGTTGAGTGAGAACACGACAATGGCGATCTGATAACCTCACAACCTTTTCGTGCAGGTTGCAACAACTTACTTGTCTTTACAACGAATTGTCACTCATTTTGAATACAATTTACTGCCTGTCATATCCGATGGTTGTATCGTTGTTATGCCAAAGCTCCAGACTCACTTTAGCAGATCTTCAAAAATCTCTTGCGTGTTTCACTCGCACAAAACAAGACATTGTGATAACTGGATGCAGTAGCCCTATATATGGAATTCTTTCCCTGTGACCCTATCGACCTTACCTTCCGTGCACCGTATAAGACTCGTGTTAAATGCTACTTATTGTCCATTTTTGGCTGCTTCCAGATTAGAGTGGAAATCTTATAGGCCTACTTAACACTTAAACTGAGGTAAATGAAACACGACCAGACAAAAAGAGAAGTCTCATAGTCTTGGGTCTATAACAACCCGTGCTTAAGGTTGTACATTTGCTTATGATTTAAACTGAATGAAGCTTACAATGAAACAAAAATTATTAGTGTTTTGTAAAACAAAGTTTATCGTGGAAATGTTTGCTCTAGCACGTACGATATTAATTGGTTGATATGTTCAAAACAATCTTTTAAATAACGCAGCGATTAATTTCCAATGTTAATTTACGACCTAGACCTACGTTACATAATAGGCTACTTACATTACGATAATATTATTACATTTAATCAGGGCGTTTCGGTTTATCAGAGGTAGCCTAGGTAGGCCTATACCTATAGGTTTAGATATTTATCCAGTTCCATGTGGGTGCACCTACGCTGGTTTGTTCTGCAAATACACATAAAGTTTAATATCGTAATGCTTATGATGTGCTTCAGCTTGTCTTCATGAGTTATATGTCTCCGTTTCGTTCATCCATGGCATCGGGCTCCTTCGATCTACAACCTAAAGTGAACTAGTTGTCCCAACTGTTAGAACTTTCGCAGTAGACCTTCACTGTCCTTCAGCACAGCAACCTGTGACATGAGGTACTTGGTCATTCTCTTACCTTATTCGTAAAGCGATTGAAAATTAAATATTCTATTCGATAACTATTTTGTACTGATAGGTGTCGACATCCTCTGATGACTCTTACTAACTAATCGAAAACAATTATGCAGATTCAGGATAATAGGCTACCTTAAAATTCTGACAAGATATGAACCAGATTAATAGAAATTATTAATTAATATGCAATAATGCAATTTAGCCGGTTCAAGCATTGCTAATACAAAGCTTCTAAACACTAATTACAACCTATGAAGTTCAAAGTTCAAGTTGAGGTGCAACATAAAAAACTAAAATAATACGGATTACACACGATAACATTGACTATGGGTGAAGTGAGACGCTGTGAATGAAGTGACCCAGAGACTGAAGGTCTATTGTGATGCGGTGAGGATGAGGATGAGGGTTCATTGTTAAGACGTTGACCCATGACGAGGATTAGAAGGAACAAATTCGCGGGGAAACCATTGATGCGCCATAGTGTTATGGCAATATCTACAACTGGATCTATAGAACAATAATATACAATTTTAATGCATGAAAATTATTAGCACAATACTTTCTATAAGCAATAGAATATAACACACATGACAGAATACATTTAGGCTCAACCTGTTTCAACTGAACTCTAAGTTAACAGATCCGAATGATCTATATCTTTAAGTGGAGTTGATTTGTTTATCTAAGTTGAGCTACTTGTGTTCATTGTCCCTGTGTTAGTCGTCGTAGGCCCACTTGATCCGGACAGCTTCACCTGAAAACGACAGAATAATTTACGAAGACCAGAGCGAAATTCTTTGTAGTAAAAGCCATAGATGAATGGGTCGTTGCAGCAATTAAAGTAGGTGAAGGCTTGCGCCACGTTATAAGTAACGCCACCTATATCTATCTGAAGTCTGTCTCCCAAGAAACTCACCAATACAAGAAACTGTCTGAAGCTTGTACAGATGACGAAACCAAGAACGACGATGAACAGAGTCTTAATGATGTTGCGTCTGGCTCGAGCGATCTTCGGATCGATCGGTTGCGCTGCATCACTTGCCGGTTGAGTGATCTTTGAGATGCGTCGCAAGGAACGTGCCATGCCAGCGTAGCAGAAAGCAAAGACAATGATGGGGATTAAGTACTCGACGAAAAAGTTGACGACGACAACGATACGCAATGGCGCAATGGTCGGGTAGTTTCCTACAGTACAGATTCCTTGAATGACCTTCACGGATGGGCAGGTTATGCACGCCTTAGTGATGACGCAGAACAGAGTCCCAGCGATGATGCTTGTAATGACCTTGCCCTTGCTGATCTTCAGACGGTGCTTGATCGGGTGCACAATCTCAAGGTACCTTTAAACGGTCATCAGAGCGATGTTGTAGATCGAAAATAGAAACAGGCCGAGGAAGATTATACGAGAGTTCCACAGGTAACACATCGGGACGACCACAGAGGGTGACCAGTGATTTCCATCTATCATTATCGTCAGGATGAGCATCATGCTGACTAGGAGGTTGATTGTACACTGTCTGATGAGAAAATAGTTGGCCGGTCGTTTGAGGAGTGGCTTGTGTCGAAGAAAAACGATCAGAGCCAACAGGTTACCAGTGATTCCCACGACACCAATTGAAATGTGGAGAATCTGCATCACAGAGGTAACCGTACTATAGTAGATTCCAAGTTCAAGCGGTTTTTTTGTCTGAGGTGGTTGTGCATTATTTGAATCGTTGGCCGAAGCACTAAATGACGATGTGGTGTTCATCCTTATTGTTTTGAAAAGATTCAATCCAGATTTCAGCTCAGAGTCACCGTTGTAATTCTTCGACAGTCACTCCGATGATTGGAGATAACTGCGAAATAAATCATAGAATTACAAGCTGTAACTATTATCCTGTGAAGAAACATAGATATGCATACACATTTGCATGCATGCATGGATACAGAAATGCAAATGATGCATGCATACATACATACATGCATACATACATACAATGTTAATTATGTTATCATTTCAGTTGTTGCTTAATTCACTCCCAATCCTGAACATTATGTTATCAACCTCCACCTAACAGCACTGGTATACATAGGTGGCCATGCTTAGCGGGACTCTGGTCCCTTTAGGTACTCCTTTTGTATCCTATCTTAGTATTATTTGAAATATGATGATTTGTTACTGTAGTTTTTTGGGAGCAACAAAAACCTATGTTATGTTATGTTATGTTATGTTATGTTATGTTATACATACATAAATGCATACAAACACACCACAGACCAGTTAAGTAGCGCCTTTAATAGCGCAGCAAAGGAATTCGGGCACGTTCATATGACACGGTATTTAGCTCATTCTGATTTCATCGCTATGTGCATCTTCAGATTCCGTCATCACTTCGCCCCAATAATAATACTGTAATTCTTGAATAGCTATTTAAGTATTGTTATTAGCTTTTATTATTATTTAATTAGCATTTTTTTATTTACAAGTGCCGTTACTTGATTGCTATAAATAAGCATCAATCGATGGAGCTGATCATTTGGAAGTTCGTACTCTCCGCATTACAAAAATCGAGCGTTCTGCCCAACTCGTTTACTGTGTTTCACGGATTATGGTCACTGATTAAAAGAAACATTCAAAAGAAAACATTCTTAGAAGTAGGCACATTTAGGCAAAAGCCAACACCAAAACCGTCGTTTATCTGAGCGAAATCAATTCTGATTTGATCTAATGTAGTCTAAACAAAAATAATGACAATGAACAAACAGAAATTTCCTGCCAAAACACCTCTCGACGTCAGTCTAAATATCTATGACTCTGAAAACTTTGTGTAATGACGGCTTAGAAACGAATCATTTAGAATGTCTATGCTACAGAAGACAAAAAGGGATATTGCGCGCGAGCATCTAGACAGGCTTTTATTAAATCACTAGACGTTTCTACCCAGATTCGCACAGGTTGTCTCTACCTAACATATTATTTTCCCCCGGGCTAACTATAGTAGACGAAGCTTGGACTCTTATTCTCGAGTTTTTATTGTTTCATTGGCGAGCGTAATTTTTCAGGGCTTCGCACGGTTTATCTCTGCCTTTAGCCTGCCTAATAATCGTTCACGCTTGATTTGCGTGGTTAACTTTGGCTGCTTTGACTGGCAGTCACCGGGTGTATTTGAATTTGCTCTATCCTATATATCATTCCCGCAAGACTTTAAAATGTAAAATGTAAACTTTCCCGTTTTCTATAGAGACCGAATATGGGCCCCGACCCAGCTAATTTTATCAATGAATTGATCTGATGAGTGCCAAACCTTCACCACCGCTGTCCCGTTTGAATGGAAGCCGCGCCATTTAGTATTCCCGATCAAGGACCGTGCTAGCCCAAGATTTAAATTTCCGAAATAAGCCAGCATCGGGAAGCGAACCGCGATCGACGCAACGTATACCCAGCTATTACCAATGTAGCTAGATGAATGCCTTGCGAATGCGGAGGCCGTGTGTTGTAGGACGTTATGAGAAATCAGAAATGGCGGCGTTTTGCAACGGTTCGACATTTAACATCTCTATAGTATATATGGGTATATTTCACAACCGGAGGCAAATTCAGAAATAGAATTAGAGAATTAAAAGTCATGAAAAATAAAAACATTTCTTACACAAATATTTCCATCGCAGTGCTGAAGCATACTTAATATTGAGCAGAGCTTAAATTTGACAGATTTAGCCTAATTTTTTATTCTAGTTATTTTTACTATGTGAAACACATACAACTTTGATTCCTAAATATTTAAAATTCCGGTACGTAATAAATACACAAAACAATATACCGCCACTGTTGTTAATTAGTGATTAATTAGTATTAAGTGTGCATTAAATTATCACACAGCAACCTAAATTACAATGACGATAAATTATCTACACGTACTAGTAAATAAATTAATTTAAATAGAAAAATAAAGTAACGGAGTTGTAGTAACGGAGTACTAAAATATTCATAATTAGGTCTCCACGCTTACCGGGCGAGTTCAGATATAAAAAATAGTTAGTTTATAGTTTCAATATTATTTTTGAAAGAAAAATATAATTATATATATACGCAAAATGCAATAATTACAGTCACGGAGTTGTAAATCTTTTTTATACTATAACATTTCCAGATAAATTTTCGAAAATTGTCAACAGAAGCAAACATCCATATAGATTTCTTTTTGGTAAAATCAATGCAGAAATGTTCCCTGCTATCGAAGATGTCAATTTTAAAAAATGAATTTTCAATTTATTCCACAGGTGGCAGAAACCCATTCGTAACGAAGTTGTAAGCAATATTTGAAAGAGAGGGTTTTATTTATTTTTTAATTATTTAGTTCGTTAATAAGTTAATAGGAACCATATGGAGCAATGGATATGTGTAAGTTAATGATCTAAAAATTATTAAATATCAGTTCGGCGCTTCAACTGTAACCTTAACGTAACGTTGAATTGACGCACCATTAGAAAGGACAATGCAATTTCGGGTTAAAAGTGGACTTTATAAATTTTCTCTCAGACTAATCATCTAAATAATATAACAGAAATAATTTTTTTATAACTAACTTGTGCCCTATGATGTATTTAAAAATGTTAAATTATAATTTTACACTTTGTGTAAGCAGCCGAAAGGATAAGACGGAAATTTATCTAATTTGCCTCCGGTTGTGAAATATACCCATATATCGGCATTTAAAGTAAACTGCGAGCTGAAAATAGTCACGTTTACCTACAGATGCTTATAAAAAGGTTTTGTAAAATTTGTCATAGGGCTAGAACATTACGTTTCAGAGCCTTTAGCTGGCTTACGGAAGGACAAACTCTCAGAATTATATATAAGATAAATACACGTATAACCTCAAAATACTACACGGTTTATTTACGCATGGTCACTATTGCACCACTCTACCCTTTTCATATACATGTCACGTCCCGTATTTCACCTACGAATTTGAGTCATCGTCACGTTTGCCGCCTCAAAACACCCTGACGTTGGCGCAAGGACTGAGTTTCAAGGATGATAGTGACGCGTGTGAAATGACATCTACCTGTCAACGGATCAGACTGAGGGTTGATACCTTTCTACCAGTGTGATTCTCGTTAACGATAACGATAACGAAAATATTCGTTAACGAAAATAAAATGATTTCGCTAACGATAACTATAACTAAAGATATCATTAACTATAACTATAACTATAACGAAAATAACACTAACGAAAATTCATTGTTATTTTCATTAATGCAAGAAATTAAATAATTAAGGCTAAAAGTAAAATTGTGCGTATTAACACGCTGTTTCACAATTTGCTCAGAGCTTTGAAAACCTTTGAAGCATGGGTGCATTCTGCTTCATGAATACACGATTCTGAAGTTTTTGAGTGGCCGCAAGCGTGGGAATGCTCTCTGGAGTCATTTCAAGTACGAATCGGTCTCAAATAAAAGTTCGTCAGCGGTGTTTTCAATTTGTGCAGTATTAACAGTTGGTTGTAATAAGGGGGCGATAGCGCATTGGAGAACATCTGGTGTAGAGGCGAGCCGGTACCGAGTTCGACTGACCCGTAGGGCGGATCTATGCGTTGTAGGCTGCTGTCTGTGCGCCTCCAAGCGAACGCGTATGAATAAAATAAGTCCACTGACCGTACAATAGCCGTGTGAAGATTAGACGTCGAGGGGAAGGACTGGCCACCCTCCACGAAATGCCATAGTTAAGAATATCATGTCGCTAACACTTCATACCTATTTCTGTCTATTAAAGTTAGCTTTATGAAATTATAAAAGTATAGAGTACTGTTAGTTTCATCATCTCAATTAGAAGTGTTCACTTTTCTTTTTGTAATGAATATGAACCAAAGTGTGGAAATGCAGTTGGATTTATTTAGAATGCACTAGCCTATCTTACTTGCATAGCCTACTCACAGTGCTGTGTTAAGATGTAAATGTATATAATTATGTGTAAACCTCTTTAACGCAGATAAGTTTTAAACAGTCGTCGACAGGTGCGGAAGAATTCCTCCGGTCTTTCGAAAACATTATTTAAAGATTTTGATAGTCAAAGATTTTTCATAGCCTTGTAATTCTTTCGTTCGGTAAATACAATACGGTCATCTGCCGTTTCTAAAATTCATGTAATGAAATCCTAAACACTAATTACCCTTTTCGGTCAAAATTCTTGTGCAGTACTTCGGCTCTTCTGCTCGTATGTGCGCAGTCTCAAACGTTTCCGACGTCTAGAGATCTATCAGTAGAACTGCTGGCGATATATGAAGTCACGTTGACTAAAGGTACTGCTTGATGAGGACATGGTCAGGTACAAATATATATAGACCTTTGTTCCCGTCAATCACGACAGACAAGAGGCATCCATGCACGTATAAGTCGATGTATTGTATTGTATTTAGAATTTATAAAGCGCCTCTCTCAGTAATACCCAATCAGAGGCGCTGTGGGTGGACCGGTGGAGTCGACATCCCACTCGTCTAGATCCGTGTGGGCATGGTCACCAGGCAATTATTACTGTTCATGTATTTGAAGCCTGCAGTGGACTGATTTGACGGCATGTAATGTGATGATGGGGTGATGTATGGGTTAGAGTGAAGAAGAGATCATATTGAACACGTATAGAAAGATGCATAGAAAAATTCACGCATATATAGAAAGACTCATGCATAGAAAGAAACACGCAAAGACTTGCACCGGTAAAGCCATCTGCCCGTGGTAAATTAGAGGTCACAGGGTATAATACCAAGAAAATTAATCGAAGAAGAAAATCTGTCTTCAATTTTGAAAGGAATTCTTCTAATCTACTGCAGAACGAGAGTGCCATCAGGTGTATTTGCGATTTCACAAAATTGCTATAGGCTACATTGATCGTTTTCGTCGAATGGTTTCTTCGTTCAGCTTCGATTTAAACTTTAGCTGTACCAGTTTCCGTATTATTGCATTAATACGCGCGCGCTGACCAGCATTGGCAAAGCCGTACATGTACCTTGCAGAGGAAGCATACAGGAGACGTGCCAGCGAGGTTGCCCGAACTAATTTCTTACGACTGTTACGCTCGTGTGCCATCACCGTTCCCTCATGGGGCATGGGTCAAATGAACAACCTGTTGCAGTGGTGTCCTTCTGCCAACAATATTCAGACCTTCAGCCTATAGGAGAAGTCGTCGCCGTATACACTAACATACCCTTTGTCGTTGTTGCCTGTTCTGGAGATGCGATGTTCTCGATCTCGGTGTTGTTTGCCAGGTATCGGATCTTAGAGAGCATGTAAGGTTGTTGATTAGTGCAACCAATGTGTCTGCGGCACAAGCCACATTAGTGGTTGATGCCCTCGCAAGAAGGTAGCTTTTGGAAGGCTGAGTGAAAATGTCTTGGTTTTGGATGTCTATCTGTATGGCCTGACCGTTATTAATGGCGACGGGGCTTTGTGACTCGTACTCGCGGTCTTATCTTTTATCTTGTTCGGTGTAGAAGAAATTAGGTTGAATTTAGTTAGATCAACTTACGCACACAGTTTATAAATATTCTTATAATAAATATGACAATATTATTTAATTTTAATCGTGGCGGCTCGGTTGAACAGTGGTTTATGTATTTTATCCTGTTCCATATGGGAGGATCTGTAGTGGTTTGTACTGGAAATACGCGTGAAGTCTTAATTGTTATGCGTAATTATCACACAGGCTGCTCTTCATCCTGTATTCATAAGTTATGCGCCTCCGATTTGGTCATCCATGGTCTTAACCGATTGAGCACCATAATATTATTCCATGCGAAAACATTTTTATACTGTTAGGCGTTGACATCGTGTGATAGCTGTGATTTTGCCAAATCTCTTGCTAACTGATCTAAACTTATGAGGCAGCCTGATGACAATGTTATCAAAATTATGAAAAGATACGAACCAGATTTATAGAGATTATTTATTAATCCAAATTATGCAATTGAACAGCTTTAAGTATTGCTGATATAAAGTTTCCAGACATTAGTTCAGTGGTTCTTAACCTTTTCAAGGGAGCCGAACCCCAAGAGAAATCCATGAGCACTCACCGAACCCCAAAAGTTTGAACAATAATTTTTTAACTAATAGGAACAAAAGGAAAAAAAATTGTACCAAAATGTGATACAATATTAATACATTTTTAAATGTCATAAGGTAGTGCGTGGTAGGCAATCTATTTCAAACAAAATTTATTAAATAAAAGTCGAAAAATAAAAATAAAATAGCAAATGATTTTTCACTCACACTCACTGACCCTGAATATGTATATATTTCAGAGGACCTCTGCCGAACCCCTGGCACTGGCTCACCGAACCCCAGGGGTTCGGTCGAACACTGGTTAAGAAACACTGCATTAGTTAGAACGTCTGAAGTTCAAACTTCAAGTTGAAGCGTAACATACAACACCAATTAATGCGTTACACACAATAACGATGACTCCCCATATTATTATTGGGGAGTGAGAAGCGATTAACACAGTGACGCAGCGACAAAGGGACGAAACAAGGTCTAATGTGATGTAGTGACGGGATGACAATGAAGGTTCGTTGGTCATGCGTTGATTCACGACGAGGATCAGAAGACAATGGCTCCTCGAAGGAGGCAATGCTCGGGACAACCATCTACAACTGGGTCTGTATAGAACAATAACCTACAATTCAATGCATATACTGCATAAGCGCATACATCTAAACACAATAGAAAAAGCACACAAACTAACTCGAATCATCTGAACTCTACACCAGCAGATCGGAATGATCTATGTCTTTAAGTTGAGTTGATTTGTTAACTAAGTTGAGCTACTTGTGTTCATTGTCCCTGTGTTAGTCGTCGTAGGCCCACTTGATCCGGACAGCTTCACCAGAAAACGACAGAATAATTTTCGAAGACCAACGCGAAATTCCTCGTAGTGAAAGCCATAGATGAATGGATCGTTGCAGCAATTAACGTAGGACAGGGCCTGAGCCACGGTAAAAGTAACGCCACCCACATCTAACTGAAGTTTGTCTGCAAAGATACTCGACAATAATAGAATCTGTTTGAAGGTTGTACAGATGACGAATCCAAGAACGACGATGAACAACGTCTTAATGATGTTGCGTCTGGCTCGCGAGATCTTCGGATCAATCGATTGGCCTGCATCACTTGCCGGTTGAGTGACCTTTGACATGTTTCTAGACAGAACGTCTGAACGTCAAACTTCAAGTTGAAGCGTAACATACAACACCAATTAATACGTTACACACAATAACGATGACTCCCCGTATTATTACTGGGGAGTGAGAAGCGACAAAGGGACGAAACAAGGTCTATTGTGATGTAGTGAGGATGACAATGAAGGTTCGTTGGTCATGCGTTGATTCACGACGAGGATCAGAAGACAATGGCTCCTCGAAGGAGGCAATTCAAGGGGCAATCATTGTTCCGCAATAGAGTATGGCAATATATACAACTGGGTCTATATAGAACAATAATCTACTATTTTAGTGAAGCAATAATACCACTCTGCATGTAGCAGCACATACTTCCACATAAACTATGTATATAAGACACACATGACTAAATAAAGTTAAGCTCAAATTGTCTCAACTGCTCTCCACAATCTATGTCTTTATTTGGAGTTCCTTGGCCTGTTTCTCTAATTTAAATAACTTGATCTGTGTCTCCACGTTTTGTTAATGGATTTGTTTATCTAAGTTGAGTTACTTGTTTTGTGTCTCTGCGTTAGTCGTACTTCATCCAGATGGCATTACCTGAAAACGACAGAATAATTTACGAAGACCAACGCGAAATTCCTCGTAGTAAAAGCCATAGATGAATGGGTCGTTGCAGCAGTTAACGTAGGACAAAGCTAGAGCCACGTTATAAGTGACGCCTTTCAGATCTATCGCCAAGTTTCCAAAGACACTCGCCAATATAAGAAACTGTCTGAAGCTTGAACAGATGATGAATCCAAGAACGACGATGAACAACGTCTTAATGATGTTGCGTCTGGCTCGAGAGATCTTCGGATCAATCGGTTGCGCTGCATCACTTGCCGGTTGAGTGACCTTTGAGATGCGGCGTAGGGAACGCGCCATGCCAGCGTAGCAAAAAGCAAAGACAATGATGGGGATGAAGTATTCGAGGAGAAAATTGGTGACGATGACGATACGCAATTCTGCAATGGTCGGAAACTTTCCGATTATGCAGATTCCTTTTAGGATATTCACGGATGGGTAGGTCAAACACAACTTAATGATGACGCCGATCAGATTCCCAACGATGATGCTAGCAATAACCTTGCTCTTGCTGATCTTCAGGCGGTGCTTGATCGGGTGCACAATCTCAAGGTACCGCTCAACGGTCAGTAGAGCGATGTTGTAGATCGACGCTAGGGACAGGCCGATGAAGATGATACGGGAGTTCCACAGGTAACACATCGGGACGACCGCAGAGGGTGACCAGTGACTTGCGTCGACCATTATCGTCAAGATTAGCACGATGCTAATTAGGAGGTTGATAGTACACTGGCTGACGAGAAAATAGTTGGCTGGTCGTTTGAGGAGTGGCTTGTGTCCAAGAAAAACGATCAGAGCCAACAGATTGCTAATGATTCCCACGGCACCAATTGAAATGTGGAGAATCTGGATGACAGAGGAAACCGCACCATTGTAGACGTTGAATTCAAGCGGCTTTTGAGTCTGAGGTGGTGGCGCATCATTCGACTCGTTAACCGAAACACTCAATGACGATGTGCTGTTCATCTTTATTGTTCTGAAGAGATTCAATCGAGATTTCAGCTCAGGGTCACCGTTGTTATTCTTCGACAGTCACTCCTAATTAGCCGGCGATGATTGGAGATGACTTCAACATAAATTAAAAAAGTTGATTTAATGTAAAAAAAATTACAAGGAACAAGCAGGAATTTCGTGCTATTTATCCGTTATCTATCTCTGTAAGTTTTTTTAATGGAAAATCTATCTCAACGCCAGAGTTAATAACCATGGTTCTAAAAACACTGTAGAGTGAAAACTTGCGATGATTACGTCTACGTATGCCTTTGTTATATCAGAAATCTAACGTCAAAAATTCAAAAAACTAAACGGCGTATCTACACGCTTGTGCCATCGGTTGATGCCTTGTGCATTAGACAACGGCGCAGTAGAAGTTGCTAATTACAACTAAAGTGGGGGCGCGATTATGCCACTCTACCTATCTGTGGTGAATTTGGGACAGTCAGCAATTATATTATTTCTATTTAATGTATATTGAATTATAATAACAGCTTCGATATACCATGTTCACATGTTGGGAAAGACTAAGTTCCTCGTTAAGGGTGATACCCAGGTCACGCACGGTGACGGACCGTGAGGGAGAATGTTATCTCAGAAGAGACCCGAGCATGCTGGAGTGGTTTAGCTACGGCGCCGTCACGACCTGTGTTTCACTTAGGGGTCGTCCATTACTTATGTCAACAAAATAGGGGGGGAAGGGGTTTGGAAAAGTTTGACAGTTGTTGACAAGGGGGACGGGGGTTCGGTACAATTTGACGTCAACCAACTTTTTTTCCAATGAATCAACACAGACCCTTCAAAATGGTAGCGAAAACATTAAGTAACGCTAAAAACGCATAAAGTGCTTAATTAATGTTTAATAGGCCTACTACTAAAATGCTGGTAATAAACTAAACTCATATTTTGAAATTCGAGATTGCATTTTGTAGTGCAAAATGTGAAAACATGATTCTAGATGTATTTTTTGTAGGGGGGGGGGGTTCTGGGATTGTTGACATAATTTTTTAGGGGGGTCCGTCAATGTTTGACAGTTGTTGACAAGGGAAGGGGGTCAAAAACTGCCTAAAATTTGTTGACATAATTAATGGACGACCCCTTACTAATTTGAGTCATTGTCACGTGTGCTGCCTCGAAAGACCTCTGTCGCTGGCGTAACGAAAGGTTGTTAACGGATAGCAGTGGGAGGGGTGACAGTGACCCATGTGAAAAGACATCTACCTGTGAATGAATCAGACTAAGGTTGATACCTTTCTAGCGCAGACAGAAGAAGCTTGACTCTCGTCGGTGATGCTTGATTTTTGGAGTTTCTCGCGGCGAGGTTTTTTGTTCCACTGACAGTTTACTTATCACTTTTATGTCAAGTACAATTCATTTTTTAATCAAAAGGTTAAGTCTAAAAGGACACTTTCTTTCCCATCAAATACTCTGTCTTGTTTGGAAAGACGTATAAGACGTTAAGACTTAATGCGCAAACCTCTGTCGGTTGTCTCTTCCCGCCCTCTCCGGATTGCTGATCGTATTGATCTCTTAGTTCCTCTGGCAAGGACTGATACGGCCCAACACGTGCCTTCGCCATCTTGGGCCCTTCTATGTGGAATCACCTCCCCCTCAATCCGTAGTAAGATTTTAGTCGGGGTCCCACTCTCGTCACTTCGTTGCTAGAAGACTTTCTTATTTCCTCGGGCTGTCACGCTGAGAGCGCCTCTGAATGGCTAGTATTGTGAGAGGCGCTTTATAAATTCTCAGATACGATACGTAGCTTTAAGGTGATTGCATATCCAGCAGTCAGTTGTATGCTATTACCATGAACAGCCTAAGAGTCAGGTATAAGGTAATATCCAGAGGATTTTCGACTAGTTGGAATCAGTGAAATTTGATTTCGACAAGTGTCAAGTAGATAAAAGGAAGGTCATCTCTAGGTATTTAAAGCGGCACTGGACAAGCAGATGACTGCATAGTGTCACAAAAAACCCAAATTACTTGAGGAAAGTAATATTTATAAATGTTTACGAAACCTATGTGCACTAAGCAAAAGGAGACAGATCCATTTAAAGAGGAACCTCAGGGAAGAATGGAAAACTGCGTTGACCGATGTGCAGTCCTGCACGGGAAGTACTAAGTACTAAGTAAGTAAACTTCAATTTACGCAAAGAATTATTTTCGTTAATCCAACTTCCATTTTGGCAAAGAATTATTGTCATCAATCCAATATGAATAAGAGCTCCAACTCTGCTTTATTCAGTTGCGATTTCCGACTGATAAACACGAATTTATTGATAGGCCAATTAGTTAATAATTATAATCAAAATCGAAATGATAGTTTTGGGTTTGAGGCATTACTTCTGTCTGAAATCGTTCAGATTAATCACATATATATATCTGCATCAATCTCAGATTCATCATTACTTCGCACTGTTCAGAATCCTGATCACTTCGCTCAAAATGAACAGTAGGCCTAGTAACGCCATCATTATTATAGTGGTAATTACTACCGACTTCAATTACCGTTTCAAACTTTCAATTATAATTTCAAATATTACAAGATTTCAATTATGTTACCGGTAATTATTATACATGTACGATCTAACCCATTGATCGTCTTTTTGATAGCGCTCCCTTTGATCAGCGCACTTATAAATATTCGCTTTTCTAAGCGGTGCTCTTTTGATATTCGTCTGTTCAGAGTCGCCCTTGTGATAGGATACCAGGCCTATGTCGCTAACTCTTCATACCTATTTCTGTCCATCAGAGTTAGCGCTATGAAATTATTAGAATTAAATTATAGACCTATGTTAGTGCCTTATTGCTTACCAATACTGTTGTGATAAGATGTACATGCATATTATGTGTTAACATCATTTATGCTGATAAATTTAAATAGGCGTCGACCTGCGCACAAGAATTCCTCCGGTCTTTTGAAAAAATATTTTAAAGATTTTGATAGCTCAAAGATTTTGATACCCTTTGTAATTCTCTTGTTCGGTCAATACCTTAAAACCCACCTGCCATTTTTCAAATTCATGCAAAGAAAAACTTAAACTCTAATTACCCGTTTCAGCAAAGATTCTGGAACAGTACTTCGACTCTTTAGCTCGTTTGTGCGCAGTCTCTCAAATGTCTTCAGACGTCTAGAGATCTATCAGAGGAATACTTGCGATAAATGATGTCACTCTGACTAAAGGAACCGTTTGACGAAGACATTATTAGGTACAATTATATATAGACCTATGTGCCCGTCAATCACGACAGGCAAGACGCATCCACATGTATTAGTCGATGTGGGTGGAGTCGATATTCCAATCGCCTGTACAGCATGGGTATGTTGACAAGGCAGGTATTAGTCGTGATCTACAGCGCACAAACAGCCAATTCACGGGCGCCAGCTTATTCACAGGCGGTCTGTCAACACGAAATCGATCGGCAGATAATACGGTCAAAATTTGTTCCAGGTCAAGATTCATAAGGGTCAGACTGGTACGCAATCAGATCCCTATGGTTAACGGTGTATAGAATTGAAACGGCGAGGGAGTTAAAGGGAAGAGGTGGAGAAATGTGGATGGAATTTGTGAAAGAACACTGTTTTCAATTTTAAGTGATAGACCTCTGGAGAGATAACACGCGGTAAGGTTTTGTTGAGTTCGTTAGCTGGATCAGATAGCTGTTGCAATTATGGCGGGAGTTTATTCCAGAGAAGCGGGACAGCTATGGCTACACACTCTGTTACAATTTTAGTCATTAGGTGAGACCGTGAGGGCTCGTAAGTATTAATGCGGAGCGGGTTGAGCGGCGTGGTTAGACTGCGAATAACCTTCGAATCTAGGACACTAGGGGTGCTTGGATGATTGGAGTATGTTGTATGTAAATGATACGATTTATATTAGAAGCCTATCATGCTTTTATGTATTTTAAGCCACTAGACTGATTTGAGGATATGATATGTGGTGAATGTGGTGGTGTAGGGGGTTTAATGACGGCGCGAGCGAGACCATTCTGGATAACTTGGAAGCGATTTATTTAAGTGGTTCATTGTGGTAAAGTTCTACAAACCGAGTTCAGTTACTCGAATTCAGAGTTCGAAAAGTTCGATTGAGTCCATGTATAAAGTCCATAAGTTATTATTCAAACGAAACGTCACAATTAGCACTGAAAGACACACGCATAGACAGACTCACGCATAGAAAGATTCAAGCAGAGAAAGATACGCGCAAACAAAGGCATACGCATAGGAAGACACAGGCAAACACCTGGATCAGTACGGCTCACTTGCACACGCAAAATTAGAGGTAAGATTTTTTCTTGTGATTTCGTAAATGTCGTCACGCATTGATCATGTTCATCGAAGCCTTTCTTTTGTTCAGCTCCGACTCATAACAATAGACAGGAAAGGAGCCCCGCAGCAATAAAGTCATTAAGATATATAATTACACCACCATGCTTTCAAAACAACGTTCATTCTGAGTTAGTTCCCAAAACAAAGAGGACCTATACCTAGACTCCTAGAGGTACAAGTCTGTAATCAATGCGCTGAGGACTTACTGACGTCAGTTGGGTAATTTTGAGAATTTCGGTTACGTGGTGATGATTATGAGTTTTGACGGATTCGCGGCATATGAATATAAGATTGTTTGTGGACTATCCACAACTCAAATTCGCATTTCGCAGGTATGCGGTCTGCTCCAGGTCAAGATTCATGAGGGTCAGACTGGCAGGCAATCAGACGGAGCTGGTAAGAATTATTGGTGAGATCAACGATGGTTAGATTCTGTAGAAGAAGGGGATTTCCTCTGCTTCCCCCAGAACAGTAGGTTTATGAATTATATATTATGTATTACTTACGAATTATTGCAAGAATAATTATAGTTATCCACATTAGAAGTGTTTCGTAACATAACCTTATGTAAGTACATTGTGTATAAGCTTATAAGAATTTACATGTATTGTTATAAAACCAAAACCAAAAACATAAAACAAAAATATAAAATATAAACAACGAATTGGTTTTTATTAATGTAAATATATCTAGTAGTGTTGTAGATGAAGAGAACAGAAGCAACGGTAAGATCAAAGAACCCGCCTAGAGGTGCGAAAGAAGTATCAATTCGAAAGATGGCTTACAGACTCCTCGTCCTGAAATCAACCCAAAAAACTGCAACTGAGGAATTCACAGCCACCCACACTACGAGCAATTAAGACACTGCAGCTCTTTAAATATAAGTTAAAAGACTTCTTTATATTGGATTTTGGAAAGGATTGATGTTTTCTAACTTGAAAACAGACCTAATCGATTTCTTTATTTTGGATTATGGAAAGGAATGATGTTATTTAACTTTGAAAACAGACCTTTTAAATGAACTTAGTAACATATTAAAGATAATTTGCTGTTAAACCCACTTAAAGCGACTGGCTTCCTGTTCTTTCTATTCTTTCCACTATCTGGTCTCCCGTCCTTTCCTCTCTTCCACTCCTCTTGTATCCCGTTCTTTAATCCCTTTCACTCCTCTTACTTTATTACCGGTAGCCTACACGTAACATATGCTGTGTTTAAAAACCAGTTGGTCATGTTAATAGAGTAGCACAAGTTGAAGTATATTTACTCTCAAGTGATAGAACACAGAAATTGTGTTACATGACTTAGCAAAGTTGGGGGTCAATGTCTATAAGTAGTTGCTTTTTATTGACTCCATTTGTACAGTTGCTATGCTGTTCGTATTTTAATTTGTATGAGTTTTTCACTGTTAGACCTATTTGTTTGCTGCTGCTGCTGCTGTTCCTACAATAAAGATTTCAGCAACAAAAACAAGAACAATATGTAAATGTACAAATGTGTTAAAATTTGTCATGTTGACAAATTTAAGTGGGCGTCGACCTGTGCAGAAGAATTCCTCCGGTCTTTCTAAAACATATTTTAAAATGTTTGATAGTTCGAAGATTTTTCATAACCTTGCAATTCTCTCGTTCGGTAAATACAATACGGTCATCTGCCATTTTTAAAATTTATGTAATGAAAAACCTAAACGCTAATTACCAGTTTCAGTCAAAATTCTTGTGCAGTACTTCGGCTCTGTAGCTGGTATGTACGCAGTCTCTCAACCATTTTCAGACGTCTAGAGATCTATCAGCGGACTACTCGATCGCGATAAATGAAGTCACGCTAATTAAAAGTACCGCTTATTGAGGATATGATCAGGTACACATACGTATTTATAGACCTATGTATGCGTCAATCACGACAGACAAGACGTATCCATGTATAAGTCGATGTGGGTGGAGTCGATATTCCAATCGCCTGTACCGCATGGGTATACGTTGACAAGGCAGGTATTAGCCGTGATCTAGAGATTTCTACAGCGCACAAACAGCCAAGTCGCGGTAACCAGTTTATACACAGGCGGTCTGTCAACACGAAATCGAGTGGCAGGAATGGGCAAAAAATCGGTTTCAGGTCAAGATTCATTGGGGTCAGGCAATCAGACAGCTATAGTGAATGGTGTTTAGAATTGAAGCGGCGAGGGATGTAAAGGGCAGAAGTAGAATCAGAATGAAATTTGTGAAAGAATACTGTTTTCCGTGTTAAGTGAAAGACCTGTGGAGAGATAACACGAGGTGAGGTTTTGATAAGTCCTTAGGTTGGCTCAGATATCTGTCGTAATTCTGGCGGTAGTTTATTCCATACAGACGGAACAGCTGTGGCTATAGCCTACTTGCATTTTTAGTCATGAGGTGGTTGAAGGGCAGAGAAGTGTTCGGGAGGAAAAGGAGCTAGTTTTAGCGGCGTTGTTAGACTGCGGGTAAATTGCGAAGATAGGAGTCTAGGAGGGCTGGGAGGACTGGAATGTGTTGCCTGTACATGTAGGTGATACGACTTTGTAGTTTATGAGTTTATGTATTTAAAGGTAGTAGACTGTTTTGAGGACATGTGACGTGGTGATTTAATGGTGTGAACGGTTATGAAAATGGCGCGAGCGATAGCATTCTGGATAACCTGAAAGCGGATTATTTGAGTGGTTCATTGTGGTAAATTTCTACAAACCGAAGTCGGTTACTAAAATTCTGAGTTCGAAATGTTCCATTAAGTCCATATTTAAAAGTCCATTTTTATTAATCAAACGAAAGTCACGGAATATGGAGTGGAGATCATTTCGAACATGCACAGAAAGACACACGCATAGAAAAGATACATGCATCTAAAGACACGCACACAAAGAATGGAAAGACATACGCACAGAAAGACACACGCATAGAAAGACACACGCATAGAAAGACATACGCACAGAGAGACTCAAGCAAATACTTGAATCAGTAAGACACACCTGCAGGCGTATAATTATAGGTCACAGGGTATAATAGCACGAAAACAAAGGAAGTGAAGACAATGTAACTTCAAATTTGAAGACAAGACTTTTAATCTGTTGTCGGTCGAGTTCCATCCTGGTTGTTTGTGATTTCGTCGACGCATTTCCTTTATTTCAGCGCCGACTTACGATAATAAAGACAAAAACAGCAAGTAAGGCGCCATATTTTCAAAAACAAAGTTTATTCTTAGATAGGTTGCTTAACAAACTAACAGACGGTAATCCGAATAGGCCTCGGGGCTAATAGACCTATGCGTGTGTCTGAATATATATTTACACTGAAATTGATATTAATTGACTAATATATGTATAGTGAGTATTAATATAATGTCATGATATAATTCAAGAATCCAGTTACGCATACAGGCATACCTCGACGAGACACTTGGCTAGGCAGGGACAAAAGGTACGGCGGCAGGAGATGGACGAGGAAGGAGGGATGGAAGGAAAGTCGAACGGATGGGAAGAACGGCAGGGAGAGAGGGAAGAGATGGACGGACTGTTGTAGGCAAGGAGGGAGGGATGGAGGGACGGAGGGTGGCAGTGATGGAGGTAGGGAGGCAGGGACGGAAAGGGAAGTGAGAGAAGGATGAACGGACGAACCGACGGCAGGGAAGTACGGGGAGGGAGGAAGGAAGGGAGAAATGGAGGGAGGAAGAGTGGAAGATTAATGGGAGATGACTTACGTCAATCACGTATCTCGTGACGACGCTTCTCTTGACATTTTCAAATTATTTTTAACGGTCTTAGGACGGACAAACATCTATTATATAATGTTCATTTTGAGCTTCAGATTTTTGGAAATGGTAAGTGTAAACCTGGGTAATGTAATGCAAATCTTCAAATTTTCTCAGCGCCACGCAAAAGCCACGTCAGGGGAGACCAACATATACACTGGCGCTATATCAAATTAAGTCCGCAGGTTGTTTGGTCCTTTTCGGTGCAAAGACTGAATCCGGAGGATATCAAGCCAGGTAGATCGCCTAGTGCAGCAATGCTACGATGTATATCGTTGGTAATGACGGTGGTCTTGGGGCAAGGCAAGAGAAGAAGCAGGATAGGATAGCCTCAAAAGTTTGTTTTCAGTCTTGAGTGGAAAGAAGAGAAGCTACATGAAGAGAGGCAGAGACAGATGCAGATCTGAGCAAGGGAGGGTGTGCTGAGATAGACAAGTGTGAGAAGGTGGTTATCGAGATTCAGAAGATCTGTTGGGAGTCCATACCAAAGTGCTGGTGCAGAGAAGATAAGGGATATATTGCAGAAGTTTATTGGAGAAGACTTGAGGCTGAGATGCAGACCTGTCATTTGTATGACGAAGTTCGAGTTGATCTGAACGGTTCGATAGTGAATATCTGGCGAATGCAAGCGGGTTTAAAGGTTAGGAGGTCGTTGTAAAGAAGGGGACTCACAGGTACAAATTTGTAATTAATGAGCTGAGGGATTTACGTCGGGTTTGGAGTGAACAATTGAGGTTCTGTCTTATAATCGAGTATGGGATAAAGTCGACGTAGGTCCTAATAACACAAATATGTATGTAGAAGGTGCGTAATAACTAAGTTATATGGTAGGCAAAGGTAAGGTTTTTCAAGATTGCGCACTGTATAGAAGAATTTTGGGCGGGTGGACTGAGATCCTTTGAAGAAAGGTCTAATTGTTCGAAGGGTGAAAGATGCAAGAAGTTGAGGGTCATCAGCATATAGACGATAATCAACGGAGAATAAGGAAATGAGTTTGCTGAATGATGAGGTGTAAACACTGAACAGGGAAACCTTGTGAGAAGAACATGGGGAATACCGTGGGTGAGAGTGTGATGATTATACTAATGTTCATTGGCGTTGATAATGAATGAACATATAAAAGACATGAGTTTATACTTGATAAAGCAGTATAAGAGATTTCGATTACACAGGAAAGGCGTTTCATGAGGATATCATGATCTACGATATCAGAGGCAGAAACGTCCAAAAATTTCCATTTTCAGGAAGAGGAACGGCAATTAAAGATCATGAGAGATTTTGGAGACTTGCAAACGGTCCACTACGTCTCGATGATAAAATTGTTGAAGTCAGGCATCGTATTCGCTCCCTGTCCTCCCATGCCTATTTAAAACTCTGGATTAGCACGTAAATGGCAACACAACCTAAAAGCGATACACAAGTACACATGCAGCCACAGAGTGCAACAAGGTAATCCAAAGCCATTACGATGAAAGACCGCGTAAACCCTGAACAGTGTTTCATCTACAAATGAGACGGTATGCGATACTAAATTACCACAAAAACAGTCCAATGCAGTCTACTTAAACAGAAGCAGATAAATAGAGATGGACAGAAACGGAGTTCTATAACGTATTTTGTGCGCGTAGTCTGTGATCTAACATTTGTGAGTTCCAGCATGTTCTGCACGCACACTTGTCTCACGTCAGAATCAGCCATTTTGACGATTTAGCCACCGTCGACAAAAGGCAGTGCATGGTCTACAGCATGCGCAACAATAAAAAAGTGATCTGATGAACATCCAAAGAGGCTTCCTCCGATACATAATCCACCTACGAAAGCACTACCCGATTTCTTCACCACTTCTACCACCAAAATAGTCCAGATCACTGGATTGGACGACTCCTTTCTTAATTGAGACCCGCGACAATGGAAGTCAGAACAATCATACAGTGAAATTTAGAAGCAAATTTCTGCCTTGGCGGGATTTGAACTCTCAACCTCTCGGTTGACTGTCCTGGACGCTTATCGCTTGACTATTGAGCACCCCTATAAACGATGAAAGAAGGTCCTACCAATTTCTTGACTTGGCGCCTCATCCTCATTAAATTTTGTCTGGATACTCCACCATCTGTAGCCCATATATATATCCTGCCAGCATTTCCATCGGCCTTACATGAGGCCCATGTGAGCTCTGTACGGGTCCAATATGGATTGTACGTGGGCACAGAACTCATATAATTATATGTAAGCATATTTTCATACGAATGCATGGGATTGCGTAACTGGCCTTTGGGATTGGGGAAAATAACCGTAATTGTAATTGTATTTACGGATTTCTAAAGCGCCTCTCACATTACGACCTAATCAGAGGCGCTCCCAGTGCGAAAAGCCCACGAGAAAAGAAAAGTCTTAAGAGTACGGGCAAAGACAGAAGTACCCCCAGTTAAACCGTGGTGGGTCTAACATAGAAATAAAGTTCGGTGTGAAATTCGTTGCGTTCGTAAACAAATAATTATATCAAAATCTTTCTAGGCCAATTAATTGATTTGCAAAGTCTTGACGCTCTTTCAATAAACGTCTTTAATTTTTCTAACTGATTCGATCAAAACATTTAACACACTGATAGTTTTTAGACGATTAATTAGTCGTTTAGTCGTGATTAATCCTGCGAAGACACAACACAAGAGAGGATTCGTTAGAGGCAGGAAGTATACAACGAAATGTCTGCTTTGTAAAATCCAAGTCCATACACGTATATACACAGTTACTACTATGGAGAATATAGTTCACTGTTGGTCTTACGCGAATGCAACGCAGTGTATATATATAATTATGTGGTTCATATATATGTATGCATTTGTATATATATGTATATATATGACGTATATAGCCTACGTATGTATATATATGTTGTGTACATGTATATATTATTTTATGTGTATGGCACAAAGCAGTGTAATATAACACAACATAACAATGGAGCAGACAGTAGTAGGCCTGCTGTTCATACTTATACTCAAATATTCTACCAACCTAGTCTTCATAAGCTTAACTGAATATAGCCTACCAAGCGCCTAAGAGTTTGGAATTATTGGTGCTTATATAAGTTCCTTGCCTATCAGGTGTTCAAGGCTTAAAATGAATGAATCCATATTTGTAGGAATGTTTCAAGTGGTAATCTATTATCTATAAAGACTTACCGTGGAAGTCAGAATTATGCAATGCCCTTAACTTCCCCCCGAAGCATTGAGTTTTTCAGGACGAAGCAACAAATATTCCTGCCTGCATTTCCACATGGAGCCCACATATAGGGCCCATATTATAGGGCCCATATGAGCCCCATCGAATGCCAGTGGAAATGCTGGCTGGGATGCAAGATTATACAAAGCAACAATTGCATGTTGCGGATGTCACTTAATTATTTAATCAAATCTAATTTAAACAAAAGACTTCAAGAACGCCGTTAGCATAGCCTAACAGAAGATGACAATCGGTGGTCGCTTCCAAGTGAAGCCCACAATCCGTAAAAAACTGTTCGTTTCGTGGAAAACTACACTTTTAAAAACTTTAATCTAAGCACTCTGACATCGTTAAAGGCAATGCCGTACATAGAGATAGGACGACAACTGAATACATATGTACCCTCTAGGTTTAGGAGAATATGTTCTTACACCTACTCAGTGAGTATACGACACGTCTTTAAGCGCTTTAAAGTCACGTAGACATTGCGGTTTACTGGCGTTAGCTGTTTCATATGACCTGGCACCGGAACGAAAAAAACAACTTCGATATTGCGGACTATATAGATTTGATATATAGCGCCGGTTATTAAGCTAGTCTCATTGACTTTTTTGCGAGGCGCTGAGAAATTTCGAAGATTTACGTTTCATCTCTTTATTGAAGGCAAAAATGAAATTAAGTTAATCTGTAATATTAAGAAAGATATCTAAAAGTATCCGAAAATGTGCTGGTACTTCTTCCCTCTGTAAGGGAAATGCATATTTCTATTGACACTCTTTATAATATCTTTTTCCTGGAATGAACCATCGTTTGACCTAGATGAAAAGAGCTTCCAGAGCGAGGGTTCGTTGGGCAGGCGTTGATCCACGACGAGGATCAGAAAACGATTGGTTCCTCGTAGGAGGCAATTCTCTGGGCAACCATTGTTCCACAATACAGTACGGCAATATCTAAGACTCGGTCTACCACAGAACAATAATCTACCATTTCAATGCATATATCAGCACATACTTCTATAAGCAATATAATATAACACACATCACTAAATACAATTAGGATCAACTTTGTCTCAACCGAACTCTACACCAACAGATACGAATGATCTATGTCATTAGGTGGAGTTGAGTTGTTTATCTAAGTTGAGCTACTTGCTTATTGTCTCTGTGTTAGTCGTAGGCCCACTTGATCCCGACGGCTTCACCTGAAAACGACAGAATAATTTACGAAGACCAACGCGAAATTCCTCGTAGTGAAAGCCGTAGATGAATGGATCGTTGCAGCAATTAAAGTAGGACAAGGCCTGAGCCACGTTAAAAGTAACGCCACCCAGATCCAGCGCCAAGTCTGCACACACACTCGACACTACTAGAATCTGTTTGAAGCTTATACAGATGACGAATCCAAGAACGACGATGAACAACGTCTTAATAATGTTTCGTCTGGCTCGAGAGATCTTCGGATCCATCGATTGACCTGCGTCACTTGCCGGTTGAATGATCTTTGACATGCGGTGAAGAGCCCGGGCCATGCCAGCGTAGCAGAAAGCAAAGACAATGATGGGGATGAAGTACTCGAAGAGAAAGTTGGCGACGACAAGGAAACGCGCTTCTGCAATGGTCTGGAAGTTTGCGACCGTGCAGATTCCTTTGATGACCTTCACGGTTGGAAAGCATAAAGACACTTTAGTGATGACGCCGATCAGAGTCCCAACGATGATGCTTGTAATGACCTTGCCCTTGCTGATCTTCAGGCGGTGCTTGATCGGGTGCACAATCTCAAGGTAGCGCTCAACGGTCAGTAGAGCGATGTTGTAGATCGACGATTGGAACAGACCGCTGAAGATTGCACGAGAGTTCCACAGGTAACACATTGGGACGACCATAGAGGGTGACCAGTGATTTGCGTCGATCATTATCGTCACGATGAGCAAGATGCTAACGAGGAGGTTGATTGTACACTGGCTGACGAGAAAATAGTTGGCCGGTCGTTTGAGGAGTGGCTTGTGTCCAAGAAAAACGATCAGAGCCAACAGGTTACCAGTGATTCCCACGACACCAATTGAAATGTGGAGAATCTGGACGACAGAGGTAACCGTACTATAGTAGACTTTGAGGTCAAGTGGTTTCTGAGTCTGAAGTGATGGTGCATTATTTGAATCGTTTGCCCAAACACTCAGTGACGATGTGCTGTTCATCTTGATTGTTATGAACAGATTCAGTCGAGATTTCAGCTCAGAGTCACCGTTGTAATTCTTCGAGGTCACTCCCTATTAGTCTGGCGATGATTGGAGATGACTGCGACATATATAATCAGAAAATTACAAGCTATAGCTCTGAACTGAGGAGACATACATGCATAAATGATGCACAATTACACGAATGCTTGTGTGGATACAGACATACATACAATCATACAATTATTCAGCGCCTTTCAAGTGCCTCACAAAGGAAAAAGAGGAAGAGGAAAAAAGGGGAAGGGTCGTAATCTGAGGAGAACGAGGGGCGATATATGTCCGTCACGTACATGTATTCAACCTATTAAATCTCTTTTCTTCAGATGGTGCCGCTATGTAACCGAATTTCCTTCGCCCTAAGTAATACACAAGTGTGTCAAAATAAGAAGCAAGCGAGCATGTCAATGAAGACTAAATTGGTATATTTCACAACCGGCAGCAAATTAGATAAATTTCCGTCTTCTCCTTTGGACGCCTTATTTACAAAGAGTAAAATTATAATTTATAATTTTTAAATAAGCTTACATTGTAGGGCATGTATTAGTTATAAAAATTTATTTCTATTAGATGATTAGTATGAGAAAAAAATTATAAAGTCCAATTTTAACCCGAAATTGCATTGACCTTTCTAATGGTGAGTAAATTAAACGTTACGTTAGGGTAACAGCTGAAACGCTGAACTGATGTTTTATAAATTTTAGATCATTAACTTACATAATATCCGTTGCACTATTTGGTTTTATAACTTATTAACGAACTAAATAATTAAAAAATAAATGAAACCCTCTTTCTTCAAATATTGGTTACAACACCGTTACAAATGGGCTTCTGCCATCTGTGGAATAAATTAAAAACTCTCGGTTTTTGAATTGACATCTTCGATAGCAGGGAACATGTCTGTATTGATTTTACCAACAAGAAATCAATATGGATGTTTGCTTCTGTTGACAATTTTCGGAAATTTATCCGGTAGTGTAATAGTATGAAAAAGATTTGCAACTTCGTGACTGTAATTATTGCACTTTTTGCGTATATATATATAATTGTTTTCTTTCAAAAATAATATTGAAACTGACAGCCTGGCCACTCTAAACTAACTATTTTTTTTATCTTAACTCGTCCGGTAAGCATGGAGACCTAATTATGAATATTTTACAACTCCGTTACTACAACTCCGTTACATTATTTTTCTTTTAAAATGAATTTATTTAAGGATACAAGTAGATAATTTGTCGTCAAAATAATTTAGGTTGCTGTGTAATAATTTAATGCACACTTAAAACTAATTAAAATCACTAATTATAAACAGTGGCGGTATATTGTATTGTGTATTTATTAAGTAACGGAGTTGTAAATATTTAGGCATCAAAGTTGTATGTGTTTCACATAATAAAAAAACTAAAATAAAAAATTATGCCAAATCTCTCAAAGTTAAGCTCTGCTCAATATTAAGTATGCTTCTGGACTGCTATAAAAATATTTGTGTAAGAATTCTTTTAATTTTGCGTTACTTTTTTCTCTAATTCTATTTCTGAATTTGATGCCTGTTGTGAAATATACCCAAATATTAAGGATCGCTTTGCAGCTTCTACCGTACGGTTAGGCTATGCGTACATCCTAAAATAGTCGCTCTGCTTGGATGTGCTCATCCTTTACACATTTGGTAGTGACCATTCAGGCACACATCAATATCATTTACTATTTCACTTTCCCTAGCGATATTCTAGTGGTTATGACACTGAGCTGCAAACATATAAAACTCAAGCTTCGAATCTCAATTAATTTTTGTTGTCTTTGCGACTCCTAGCGAACTCGTAGGCTATATATAACAAGTCACTATACCGCACAATAGCAGCGCGAAGATTAGACGCCGAGGATAGGACTGGCCACCCGCCTATATATATACAGGGTGGCCCAATATAAAATGTCCCACCGGATAAAATGCAATTTCTCCGCAACCAATTAGACATTTTTATACCAAAATTTCACCATTTACAGAGGAACAAATTTTCAACAATCCACGAAACTTTCGCTAAACAATTTGCATAGCTTCAAAAGTTACAGCTGTTTAAATGTTAAATTCCATTTTTTTTTAAATTTCCGAAGAAAAATGGACAGTCACTTGCAATTTTCAATGTCAAATAAAATCATCTTTCATTACGAAATCAGAAATCTGTTGAGCAGTTTATCTCAAGGCATGTTCGAAGTGTCCACCCCTAGCTTTCACACAAGCTCGAAGTCTTTTTGTGAAGCTCAGTATGGCCTTGTTCATTGAGTCCTGCGGCAGCTGGTTCCATATTAGCTGCAAGACTTTTTCAGCTCGTCAATGTTCTTCGGCTTTGGATGAAATGTCTTGTAGCGTTCAAGCATAGCTCCCAGATGTGATAATCAAAAGGGTTAAGGTCTGGAGAGTTTGGTGGCCATTCATCTTTGCCCATGAATTCACTGCAGTTGGTGGCAATAAAGCCTTGAGCCAACCTTGCCGTGTGAGCAGGCGCACCGTCCTGCTGGAAAGTGAAAGATGGTAGAACAGACTTGCAGTCTTCAATGAGTCTGGGTAACAGAGTTTCAACGTAAAGTTGAGCGTTTACTTTAGCCTTGTCTGGTATGAAGTGCAGTCTTCCCTTATCGCCGTAACACACGCCAGCAGAACCATGATGTGCTTCGCAAACTTGGATCTCTCGACCACCAAGCGACTTTTCGTGAAAATCGCGGTTTTTTGCCGGTGTCGCGTAACAGAGTCTCCCCTAAAAGTCTCCCCGGAGACTCTATTTCGAAACAGATTCTCCCCGGCGGATCTGTTTCAGTATAAATTCGCCCCGGAGACTATATTCTGAAACAAAGTCTCCGGGGGAGAAAATGTTTCATCCCCCGTTGAAATAAAGTCTCCCCCGGGGAGACTTTATTTCAATTTCAATTTTAATTTTCAAACAATTTATTGTTCCCAATTTTAATCAACAATTATGCACTTATTGTCATAGTTGCCATTTTAAGGAACTAATAGTCAGGGCCGTAAGCGAGGCATGTGCCAACGGTGCCATGGCACAGGGCGCAACTCAAGAGGGGGCGCACATTTTGAGATGGAACGATTTAATTTCTTATTGCTGTACTTGATCTTGAAATATTAAATGTCCAGCATAAATTAAATAAATGTAATAAAATTAAATAATAACAATTTAACAAATCTGACATAGACCGAAATGGGCGCAGAAGCCAAATAAAGCGAACTGCCGTGATTGGTTGAAATTTACGCGGGGAAAAGGGCGCTTGCGATACTGCGCTGTGATTGGTGGAAAAGCGCGTGAAAAGAACACGGCTCTTTAGGCGCGAAGAGATTAGCCTATAGAACGAGGCGATCGAGGCACTGAGAAGAGCTCTTAGATGATTCTGCATGTACCATCCCTGTTTAGAGAAAAAGTTCATTGCCTTTGAATGGACGTTAGCTCTAATTCGATCCCGGTGAAACTGTAATTTTGGAAAACACAGCGAACTTAATCAAACGGACTAATAGATGTTATTTTCGCGTAATTGTATGTGGAAACCGTTATCCGGTATCTCCCGTGAATTTGTTTTAATTAAACTTTAATCACAACTAGAGAAATGGCGGATGTTGAGTTGTCAGTTCCGGCTAATGCAGAGCTAAATGATTTAATCCAGTAAGTTATACAGCGGCAAGAATAACACGCAGAAGTGCTAAGGAGTATCGTATACGTGCTAAGACAGGGAGTGAACCCCAGACCGATAATGAAAGTAGGCCTACTGGTGTTGGGACGAGGAGCCCAATCAGAGCGGGTACTATAATTCTGTCACCATCAAAGCCGGTGGTAATCTCGGCCTAGTATCGGAAGAGCTGAAAGACATGGCGGTAGTGGCGCTATACAAGTCACGGTGTGGGCGAGGCCCCGTTGGAGAGCACGTCTGCTTCATAAACGCCGTGTTGATTACACGATGGGACACCCATGGCTTGCAGTCGGGAATCGAACCCAACTGAATTCGAATCCTTTCCTCGTGGAACTTGCCCAAACCTTCTTGTCCTTAAAGTCCCTTCAACTGCGAAATAAATCTGAAGTGACTAAAATGAAATGTTAATAGAAGCACAGAAACTTCGTTTCTATTTTCTTTAAAAGACAAAGACTTAAGTTATATTATATTCAAGATAAAAAATTTGGTCGTTAGGCCTACTGGTTAAAGTTGATCTTTGAGGGGTGGGCGCTAGATTTACGCTTGGCACAGGGCGCAATTATAGCTTGCTACGGCCCTGCTAATAGTTCATATTTAATAATTTTTGCAAATAATAAGCATAGTGGAGTATTAAAAACAATTTTCACTAAGTATCAGCAACATAGAGATTTAAATGATTAAGCATTTATTAGACGAGTAGGCCTACGCATAGTCTTCATAAATAATTTCAAGTTAGGCAATCGACGAATGGTGATAGGGATGTTGTTCCATACCAAGGATAGGCCTTCCATGGATAAATTCGCTTATTTGTAGGATGTTGGGTGTTTATCTGGTGAATTAATTCTAAGGCCTTTGTGACTAATCCCATAGGCCTACTTTAAGTTGGTAAATTATTTCGTATGGTCAATTTAAAATTGACGCTGGATTGATGAAAAAATTGTACCCGTAAGTAGAATCCATGAGAATAGTTGTTTCATTGATGAAAAATATTTTTTGCTTACATAGAATTTCGGTAATTTTTTGGAATAAAATGGAGGCTGGATCGAAGGTAGTTATCATGGACATAGGTAGACTGCTTACTTACCAACGTCAAGTATTGCACTGAAAACATTAAAATAATTTACCAACTTAAACTACGGGATTACCACTTTGTATTTACTGATCAATGCGACATAGGCTACAATCACACCATATTTATAGCTGCAACTGTTATTGTTTAACTAATCGCCGTCCAATACTGAAACTGATAATTATGGGCCCTACTTAGTGGGACCATGGTCCCTTCTGGTCCCCCTATTGTAACCACTCGAAATACTTGCATGTAATATCATCTGTGTAATACATGTTTGGCTACAATAAAATGATGGTTATGGTTATAGCTAACCAATCAACTTTATTTTAGCTTGCTTGGTTTAACAAAATTCTGAGCCATCAAAAACCCGTGTGTTATGTTATGCAGTGTGATTCTCCTTACAGATTTTATTTTAGTTATAGTTACAGTTATAGTTAATTGTTTTTTATTTTAGTTATAGTTATAGTTATAGTTAGTATTATTTCTTAGTTATAGTTATAGTTATAGTTAATGGATTTTTATTTTAGTTAATTTTAGTTACTACTTAGTTACAATAATTAAGGCTATAAGCAAAATTGTGCGCATTAACACGCTGTTGCACAATTTGCTCAGAGCTTTGAAAGCCGTTGAAGCATGCATTCAGCTTCATGATTACACGAGTTTCCAGAATAACTGACAAATTGCATGATAAAAATATCGCATTCTGGTTCTCATTTATGTCGAATCGTCCATATTGCACTTCCTATTTTTATTTTTTGTATTAACGAAAATAAAGATGAATTTTCGTTATTGCTATTTTCGTTATAGTTATAGTTATAGTTAATGATATTTTTAGTTATAGTTATAGTTATCGTTAACGAAAATAAAATGAATTCGTTAACGATAACTATAACTATAACTAAAAAATATCATTAACTATAACTATAACTATAACGAAAATAGCAATAACGAAAATTCATCTTTATTTTCGTTAATACAAAAAAATAAAAATAGGAAGTGCAATATGGACGATTCGACATAAATGAGAACCAGAATGCGATATTTTTATCATGCAATTTGTCAGTTATTCTGGAAACTCGTGTAATCATGAAGCTGAATGCATGCTTCAACGGCTTTCAAAGCTCTGAGCAAATTGTGCAACAGCGTGTTAATGCGCACAATTTTGCTTATAGCCTTAATTATTGTAACTAAGTAGTAACTAAAATTAACTAAAATAAAAATCCATTAACTATAACTATAACTATAACTAAGAAATAATACTAACTATAACTATAACTATAACTAAAATAAAAACAATTAACTATAACTGTAACTATAACTAAAATAAAATCTGTAAGGAGAATCACACTGGATTTAGCTTCGCTTATTCAGTGGTTCTGTGAATGCTTACAATAATAAGCAAAGAATATGTTAACCAGATCAATGGACGAATGGCAGGCCTATTTCGCATCAAAGATTCACAGAAAATCAAGTGCAAGCTCATATCAGTTGATTAATATCAGTTGAAGGTTAGGCCTAATCTGCATCAAGAATCGCATAAAAGCCACGTGCTAGCTCGTATCAGGAAGTCAGTACAGGTATAGTTATTCCAAAGCATTGTTTCAGACTCCTTGTATAGCTAATAAGCTGGCCTGATATTATATCTGACGCTAATAATATTGAACGACCAATATCCAACACAGTTTCAGTGGTAGATCTAATTCATCTAACCCTAAAAGAATCAGCGGGAAGCTAATTAGCGTTAGCTGGCAAAAGGACTGCAGCATTAATTATTGAATGGGATAGGGATTACTGATCACAGAATCGTTTCAGAAACTAGCACCAGTAAAATGCCTACTTGTGGTCAGAGCCATTTCCTTAATTAGGCTATAACAAACAATGTGTGTAATCTAGGCCTATCCATTGCATTTTTTTTACATAAGCGTCCGACATCCTAGTTCTACATTTACTCTTATAAAACATTTATTTCATAATTTTCTGATTTCATTTCATGTTTTTCATGTCCAATTCAAATAGTAAACACATAAGAATTTTTTACGTAAATGTACATATTAAATCACATTTAAAATTATATAGGAAAGCAACTGAAATATTGAGGGGGCGATTTTTTAGTAGGGGGAGACTTTGTATCGTAGACGGGGAGATTCTATTTCAATGGGGGAGACTTTGTTTTGATACAGAGTCTCCGGGGGAGACATTATTTCAGCCAGGGGAGACTCTGTTTCGGGGGGAGACTTTATATCATGACACCGGCAGACCAAACGCACTTAATATATTTTAAAATATCTGCAATTATTAACAGCTTGCTTCATAAACACTTTCTTTACAACTTGTAATGAGGTCATATGACGGCATCATTATTTGGGTGTTACAAAACAATTTATTTGTGAAAAATCTTAAAGAAATAACTATTATTGGACCGCTCATCTGCGGAAATTCGAAAAAATGAAATTGAATATTTAAACAGCTGTAACTTTTGAAGCTATGCAAATTATTAGGTGAAAGTTTCGTGGATTGTTGTGAAATCATTCCTCTGTAAACGCTGAAAGTTTGGTAGAAAAAGCTCTATTGGTTATGGAGAAATTGCATTTTATCCGGTGGGACATTTTATATTGGGCCACCCTGTAAATATACATAAATATATATAAATATACACCGTAGCTAAGAATATTACGTCGCTAACTCTTTATACCTATTTCTGGCTATCAAGTTACCTTTATGAAATTATAAAAAGTTTAGACCTATAACATATAAGTTAGTGTCATCATTGTTTACCTATAGGTAGTACTGCACATGTGCTAAAATGTAAATGTATACTGTGTAAACATCTTTTATGCAGATCATATTAGGGCCTATTTGAATTGGCGTTGACCTGCGCGGAAGAATTCCTCCGGTCTTTCGAAAACATATTTTAAAGATTTCGATAGTTCAAAGATTTTCATAACCTTGCAATTCCCTCGTTTGGCAAAATGCAATACATCCACCTGCCATTAAATTTTGTCAAATTCATGTAATGAAAAAACTGTTAATTCGAAAACTTTTCATATTCCTGTAATTCTCTCTTTTAGTAAATACAGTACGGCCATTTGCCGTTTCTCAAATTAATTTAATGAAAAACCCAAACGCTAATTACTCGTTGCTGTCAAAATTCTTGTGCAGTACTTCGGCTCTTCAGCTCGTACAGTATGTACGCAGTCTCTCAAACGTTTTCACACGTCTGTAGATTTATCAGCAGACGACTCGCAATAGACGAAGTCACGCTAATTATAGGAACCGATTGATATATATATATATATATAGATCTATGTGTGCGTCAATCACGACTGCATTCAAGACGCATCCACGTATTAGTCAATGTGGGTGGAGTACCAATCGCCTAGACCGAATGGGCGTGATCTAGAGATTTATACAGCGCACAAACAGCCAAGTCGAGGGAAGGCAGAAGAGAGTTCGGGAGGAACTGGAGCTGGTTCGGCGTCGTGCTTGGACTGTAAGTATTATTGCCGAAGGTAGGAGCTTAGGAGGACTGGAAGGACTGGAGTGAGATGTCTGTAGGTGATACGACTTTGTAGTCTATGCGTGTGTGTACTTAAAGGCAGTAGACTGTTTTGAGGACATGTGACGTAGTGATCTAATGGTGTGGAGGTTTATGGAAACGGCGCGAGCGATAGCATTCTGGATAACCTGAAAGCAATTTATTTTTAGGGGTTCATTGTGTTAATTCTCTACAAATCGAGTTCGGTTACTCGAATTTTAAAATCGAAATGTTCGAATAAGTCCATATTTATTAATCAAACGCAAGACACGGAACATCGAGTGCAGATCATTTCGAACATGCATAGAAAGACACATGCATAGAAAAACACACGTACAGACAGATACATGCATAGAAAGCCATACGTATAGAATAGATACATGCATGAAAAGACACGCATACAAAGAATAGAACGCATAGAGGCACACACGCATAGAAAGACATACGCACAGAGAGACACACGTAAATACTTGAATCAGTAAGACACACGTGCAGGCGTATAATTATAGGTCACAGGGTATAATAGCACGAAAACAAAAGAAGAGAAGACAATGTAACAGTACTTCAAATTTGAACCTTTAATCTGTTTCCGGTCGAGTGCTATCCGGTTCGTTTGTGATTTCGTCATAGCATTTCCTTTATAATTCAGCGCCGACTTAAGATAGATCTAATAATGACGAAAACAGCAATCAAGTATAATTAACTTAAGACAGTCAATCACATCGCCATGTTTTCAAAACAACGTTCATTCTCAGTTAAGTTGTTAAACAAACTAATAGACGGTGAACCTAATAGGCCTCGGGCTAATAGACCTATATGCGTGTGTCTGAATATATATTCATACTGAACTTGATATCTATTAACTACTATATGTATTATAGCGAGTATTAATATAATAAACCCCTTGTCATGATATCATTCAACAATCCAGTTGAGCATAGGCCTACTTGCATACCTCACTAAGCAACGACAAAAGAAACGGCGGCAGAGGGAAGGATGGAGGTGGGGAGTGTCGGATGGTTGAGACTGACGGCAGGTAGGGAGGGCATAGATGGACGGACAATTGTAGGCAGGGAGGGAGGGATGGAGGTAGGGAGGCACGGACGAACAGAGGGACGAACGGCAGGGAAGTACGGGGACTGAGGAAGAGGCAGTAGATGCAGCGCCGTACCTTTTCTGTTGCTGGCCCTGCAATCTGGAATGAGCTCCCTGTGGATCTACGCCTAATGCATAGAGTCCTTGGCCCCTTGCGGCCACATTCTTCTTTAACCTCAAGACTGTTCTCTTTAGCTGGCGTTGAGTCGGGATCGCTTCTGAGTAGATAATCTTGAAGGGGCGCTATGTAAATCTCTTAAATGAATGAATGAATGAATGAATGAATGAATGAATGAAAGATAATATTTATTTTTTGCTTTTGATTTATGGAAGTGGTAAGTGTTAAGGCCCTACTTAAGGGTAATCTATACTATAAATTCTGAAAGTTTGCACATACACACACACATATATTATATATATATGTATATATATATACGTATATAAACGTGCAATGCTACATTCATAGGCCTACATACTAAGTATTCAAGATCCTCTCGCTTATGCTACACTCATTAGCCTACTTAGCTCCTATTTTTCCGTTCTCTAATCTGGGTTCCAAAAGTGCACCCATTCAAAAGAATGGCGGATATCACACAGTAAGAAACTTCATAGAGTCAGAAAATTCATATAGACTAAGAAATTCGCTCTGACAATCTGTATACAAAACAATATAGCCTATTGGCATTTTCTTTAATTTAATTGAAAATAGGCAAATCTGTCCTCTAATTCATTCCCCAGATATTTCGTATGCGTGAACGCGGCTCATAGCTATTGACTTATTCGCCAGATGGCAGGTGACTCTTCATGCTCCGGAAGTAACTGACGAAAGCTACTCGCTGTGTTCACCTCGCTGTGTTCACGACGTCAAGGTGTGGCATTATAGTCAATTCGTCTCACGGGCTGGTTCAAAGGTCCCCGGGGCCGGATCCGGCCGGGACCGGCCCGCGGGCCGTAAGTTGCCCACCCCTGCAGTCTATACTCTATAGCATGCACGATTATAATTGGCTGATATTTTAAACGCAAACTTTTAACTAAAGCAGTGATTATCTCCCAATGTCAATTTGTGACCTGCGTAATCTAATGATAATAGATAATATTATTAGGCCTACATCTTAATCAGGGCAACTCTGTTTATCAGTGGTATACTTAGGTTTGGGTATAGTTCCATGTGGGTGGATGTGCACTGGTTTGTTCTGCAGATACGCATGAAGTTTAAGATCTTAATGCTTATGGTGTGCTTTAGCTGATCTTTATGAGTTATGTGTCTCCGTTTTGTTCATCCATGGCCGCAGGCTCCTTCGCTCTACAGCGCAAGGTGAACTGGTTGACCCACGCAGCTGTTATAACTTTCGCAGTAGGCCTACAGCACAGCAACCTGTGACATGAGGTAGTTGGTCATTCTCTTGCTCTTTTCGTTAAACGATTGAACATTGCGTATTCTATTAATGATATAATAATAATAATAAGACGATTTCTATAGCGCCGTAGCGCAGCTGAGGCCGAAGGAAAGGGCGCTGTACATTCGATAATGCTTTTGTACTGATAGGTGTCAACACCCTCTGAGGAAGCTGTGGCTTTATCAAATAGAAATTAATGATGCAGTTTCAGGATAATACTTTATAATTCTGACAAGCTATGAACCAGGTTAATAGAAATGATCAATTTATCCAAATAATGCAATTGAACCGGTTCAAGTATTGCTAATACAAAGTTTCTAAACACTATATAGGCCTATATATCACTCTAAACCCGAACCTTATCAGATAGTAAGCTTAAGGTTACCTGGACTTGTCCGCCAGGTAGATACTTTAAAGTAATCTTTATAGTATCCTGCACAGGTTACTATGAAAGTAAGCTGTCTAGGTTACCATATTAAGCTCTTGATACTTTGAAAGTAAGCTGGCTAGGTAAGCTCTTGATACTTTGAAAGTAAGCTGGATAGGTTACTATATGGCAAGCTCTTCATACTTTGAAAGTATGCTGTCTAGGTTACTATTTGGCAAGCTCTTCATACTTTGAAAGTATGCTGTCTAGGTTACTATTTGGCAAGCTCTTCATACTTCGAAAGTATGCTGTCTAGGTTACTATTTGGCAAGCTCTTCATACTTCGAAAGTAAGCTGTCTAGGTTACTATATGGCAGGCTCTTGATACTTTGAAAGTAAGCTGGCTAGGTTACTATATGGCAAGCTCTTCATACTTTGAAAGTATGCTGTCTAGGTTACTATTTGGCAAGCTCTTCATACTTTGAAAGTATGCTGTCTAGGTTACTATTTGGCAAGCTCTTCATACTTTGAAAGTAAGCTGTCTAGGTTACCATATGGCAGGCTCTTGATACTTTGAAAGTAAGCTGGCTAGGTCACTATTTGGCAACGTCATGATACTTTGGAAGTATGCTGTCTAAAATAATACTTGGTAAGTTGAGGATACTTGAAAGTAAACTGTGTAGTTTACTATATGGAACCTTCAGTGTTGCTTCCATGCATGGATTCTTTAGTAGGATTCCATAGATGGAACCGTGACATTTACTTCAGTGATATAGTAATTAGTGAAATATGCAATACAGTATTATACAAGAACAGGAAAATTTCAATGGTAAATTTACTAGAACAATCTTCAGCTTTGTAGTCTATGAATTTATTCATAATAATTATTCTAAACCAAATCAAATAAAAATGAGTTTATTATATATATATATACTTTATTTCGCACAAAGCAGAACAGAGAAAATAAGCAAACTAGAGCAAAGACTAGAACAGAAATACAAAAATACAAAAACTCCTTCCCAATCAGACTGGGAGACAACTCAAACTATTGCTCCTCTCGAAGCACAAACGTAGTGGACCCGCGATCTTACATAATACATGTTGTATTTTACAGACAAACCATAACCAGTAACTAAATTATTATGCTCATGGCCATAACTGAATGTAAATGACAGCATATTTAGAGTACTATTATCCACCGTTAGCATGTCTTTAAGAAATTTAAACATAGCAATAACTCTCATAGATTTAAAGTCCAAAATGCCTAAACCTGCAATAAATTCTCTTACTGATTCCCATTTGTGAAAACCAAATACTTTACGATACACATTATTCCAACAAGCATTTAGTTTACTCAGCTGAGATTGAGAAAATCTCACAGCAACTGAGCCATATCTTAAAACTGGTAAGCTATAAGTCTGCTGTAAGTAAAGCTGCATTAACTCCGACAAACTTGAAGAGTTACTGAAAATATTATTGTTAGCTGCATAAAAAATTGCGCATTAAGCAGTCTACATCACAACTCAGTTTACTACCAGCACAAAAGATAATTCCCAAGTATTTAATCTGCTCTGACCACTCAACCTTTTTGTGACCTAGGAACATATCTGTCGGAGCGCCTCTGAGTAGATATCTTGAAGGGGCGCTATATCAAGTTTGATTGATTGATTGATTGAATCGAGGTCCGAATGCTAGGCACCAAGATTTTGTACAATTAACTTAATCAAGTACCATCAGATGATTATGTTTCTGTGTAGTCTTCTAAATCGTCACCACACAAATGCAGTTAAAACACATCCAAATGCTTCTGTAGATCTTATAATGCTTCACCAATTCTAGAAATCTATTGCAACATCATTCACTAAATCTACACTGTATGTACATACATCCATTCATGTGTATTAGTATCATAAGTCTTATTAAAAATTTGCAATGCATATATAGTCACACTGCAATGTATAGATGTCAATATCAGTGATTCATCAGTTAACAGAGTTAATAAAATTCATCAAATCCATTCTTTTACAGATTAAATTCAAAAGTAAATAATATATATATATATATATATATATATATATATATATATATATATATATGTTTTTTTAATAAAATGCCCTGCATACAGGTACATTTCATGCACACATGAATTATACAAAATCAATTTATACAATGTAACAGATGAATCACACAAATTTAATAAAACATGAAAAACAGATCTCTTTGTTAAATTGCCAAACAGAAATTACTGGCAATATTACAATTTCAGTGTAACTGACTGGATTTGCGGATAGGCATTAGCGTACCATCAAACTGATGCGGTGTGATGCATTGCCATAACCACACTGCCAAAACACTACATTATCAAATTAGATTAGACTAGATTTAGTATTATTCATAGTATTTGTTAAATTTTTGATTATTTTTATCAGTTGCAACTGAAAATTATGCTGTTTTGGCTCTTAACTGTTTTACTCGCAAAATAACTAGATGAACATCTGCACACTAAATTTGTCACTTAAGAGAATAAAGGATCCAGCAACCATATAAACTCAACAACTGATGACTGCTAAGAAAATTCTCCAATACAAAAAATCTATTATTATAATTCTACATATTATGCAGCATCTTAACTGACTTTCTCTCTACATCCAAACACATACTGACTCTGTCTTAGGGGAGGCAACTAAACCACAACATTCTCACTCTCCACATACGATACATCAATTAGAATGTAATACATTACAACCAGAAAATCAATTAAAGGACCCAAATATTTCTTACATGACATTGGTGACCAACTAATACTCTAAAATGAAATTATGTCACACTGACACACATGCACACAACTGGTGGTACAATAGCAAACAACTGCTAAAAAAATTCTCCATCTGGGGTGTGATCATCTATAACCAACAGTTTGCAGACCACAAGGAAATGTTGGAATAGTATTAGATTGCATGGCAGGTAATCTTAGAGTCTTTCAGTTTTACCAGTAAATCATAACTAGACAGTTAAAATCCCACTCAGGCAGGGCAACAGTCTACTTCCACAAATTTTTGCCCTGCTTGAAGCAGTAAATGAAGCTGTGCAACAATAGTACAACAAAGGTAAACGACGGATTAACTAATAGAATGCGCAAAAACACCAACACATTCAAAGCCAAATCAAACTGCTGCAGCAGAATAATATCTAGTCACTACCACGTAGCATTAGTATTATAATAATGTATCTGAGTAGAAATTAAGCATTAATAATGTTATACTCGGTTTAAAAGCATGTACACCAAAGTGTGGATATGAAATTGGTATAATAAAGAATATACTTACTTACTTAAGCAGCATGCAGAGCCTCTCAGTTTTATTAACTGAATAATTAACTAGAATAATGTAGTGTCTTGCAAATATAGGTTCAGATCAAACTTAAAAATTGTCCAGCAGGAAACCCTACAATGGACGAGTCCCGTTACATAGGGTGCCCTATAATTATCATTGGTGGAAGGATGATTGGCTATAATTAGTTGTACATTCTCATCTTAACTAGCGTCTTATCTTGGTTTTTCATACATTATAACTAATAAGTCATTATTATGACTGTAATTAATAGGTAATGCCTTCATTGACTAAAGTAGTTTGACACAGCAGTTAACTCTTTCTCAACATAATTGCAAAAATCTAATTTATTACAATTAACTAAAAATTGATTATCATTTACAATTAGGATCAGGCGACAGCTAGTTGTTCAGAATTAAAATTTACTGTTTACATTAATCACATTTATCGCAATAGTTCATTCTTTAATCTTACAACAGATATTGGAGCCTTCTCCAGGGGCTCCAAATCAAACACGCAGCTTTGTAAAAAGCATAATGTTTTCCTCAAGGTGGTAGGGAAAGCAATGTCCAGAAGAAAGTACGTAGCAATGAGGCAGCACAGAGCTTGCGGAAGATCTTCAATCTGTGTCACCACGTCTCTGCCATCGGCTCTCACAGCAATCCGTGAAACCATCAATGGGTTTGATTCATTCATTTTTTGGAGTTGGATCACTGGATAATTTGATGACGGCTCCTAAAAACATAGAAAAGTTAAATTCAACAAAGTTCTGCTTTGAAGATCCAAAATATTGTGCTTAACATAAAATTGTAACTTAAAACTGTTCATACCATTACATAAGTTGAACAAGTCAGAAAATATAAGAAATGTAAACATCTACTCTATAAAAAATCTCGTGTGGAAAAATTGATTACTGGTAATCCATTAACCTTCACACCTAAAGACAGCCATGTTCCTTAAACGGATTAACAGATGTAGTTGTAGTGAGCCAAAAAGATTAACCAAGGAGTTAACCTCTACACAAATGGTGCTCGCCACTTTTTATAAGTCAGAATAAAACAGTCCCCATTTTTTATAAGTCAGAATAAAACAGTCCCCTTCTTTACATCAATGTTTGCATCATTCAGTAAGCTTCGAGCAAGCGTCCAGCATGCTTCAGTCATTTTCTTACGAGAATACCAAATATATGAGTGTGTGATAATCATTTGCAATGAAGATGATACATGCGTTATTGCAGTAGTGATGTTGAAAAAAAGAACATTTCCCAAGCAGACAAAAATAATGACTGCAATCCAACTTGAAAATACATGGCCTTTATTGTCTATAGTGCTATTACCTCATTGAGTATGCAGAAAAATTTCGTGTTCTCCCCATTAACAACGGGCAGCTGCAGAATTGCTGCACATGTCTCAAAATCTACAACATATTCAAAATTCTTTTGCAATAATTTGTTCCCGATAATTCTACACATAAACCATGCAGATATTAAGCAGCACTGTGCTTTTCGGTTGTGTGCCCTTCAATCTGAAGGAAGTGTCCTCCGACTTGAGCTCCGCTCTTTACTCGTGGCCCCTATAGGTTTTGCAAGTTGCTCACGTCTTTTCTTTATCTCTGACTGGGCTGGTAGCACTCCAAAAAGGTTCTTGAAGGGGCACTGTATAAATGATCAGAATGAATGAATGAATGAATGAATATTAAAATATATGAATCACACTTGAAATTTGGCATTTCACATGTGAAACAATGTATTTCACATGTGAAAACAGAACATGAAGTAAAATTTCAGACAACATTTTTTTCCATATGGCTTGTGACATTCCTTGCTTGCTTGTTTACTGTTTAACGACCACTGTGTGGTAACAAAGACCATTAACGTCGCCCTCCTCCTTTGTCCAGGCTTGGGACTGGCACTGTCAGAAAACGAACAGTGGCACATTGCATACGTGATATCAATCAATTTTTGCATGTGAAAAACAGGTTTACTAATGTGGAATTTTAATTTCACATGTGAAATACATGTGACATTCCCATGAGGGAAGAAATTGTCAAATATAGATTAGGGAGCAAACAGTGTCATGCAGTCAACTGACAAACTTCTTTCGCCTGACCAAAATGAAATTACAAAATACTTATTTTTGATGAATTTCTACAAATCTTGCATGTGACCCTACCTTTTTTCTGTTCTTCTTCCAAGCAGTCTTGTATGGAAGACTTCATGATTGGCATAAATGCACTTTGTTTTTTATGCATTAGTAATTTTGGAAGAAACCGAGGAAGGTTTTTTTCCATTTGCCATTGTAGGTTCTTGGTAAACCGGAGCTGGCACTCATGAAGTATCTGTTAATAATAACATGTTTAATACAAAATCCCTGCAAATTTATTATGCCCAAGTATTTCAAATTGCAGAAGATTATAAAATATAGGGGAGAATGGCCTGCATTGGGACATGTCCTGCATTGGGACAGTGGTGGTATCTAAGCCGTGGTTATATATTATCGCGTGTGGCGTCGCCCAGCGAACGTATTTTTAATGTAGAGAATGATCAGGCGTCTTATGCTGCGAATTAAAAAGCTTTTCACAGAGATACTGCAAAATCTTCATTTTCAGGCTAAAAATGTAAATTTTTACTCGTACAGTCTCAGTCAATGCATTAAATATCTGGTGCCAATTTAGCAAAAAATTTCGGTGAACTATTTAGGACAGTATATTGCGAAGCATATGGTGAAATTTAGAGGTCATACGAATATAACCTTTTGTATTATTTGAAAAATAGGTCAACGGCTATTGATGGCCTGCATTGGGACATGCACTCATGGCCTGCATTGGGACATGCACTCATGGCCTGCATTGGGACAGACGCAAAAGTCACCCAGTACAGGCTCTTTGTAGAAAATTAAACTTAATAGTTTTGCTGAATATTTTATGACTTGAGTAGACGTATATTTAGTAACAAAAAATATACATACTGCAAATAACACCAATTTTATGCATTAACATGTAACATGTGTCCCAATGCAGGACACGAAAAAATGTAAAAAGTGTCCCAATGCAGGACACGAACCCGTGCTAATATTAAGTTTTGGATCTGAGGTTCCTAGGGACTAAATGATAATAATTTACTGTATATTTTGTGAAACAGAATATCATCTTCAACTGCAATATAATCTGTTACACTCTATTGTGTATACTTAGAACAGGAACAGTTGCTTGATCCAATGCTCCCTATGCAGTGTCCCAATGCAGGCCATAGTGGCCTGCATTGGGACGATTTTTACCAGCGAGGAAAATACTAAATTTTCATGGTTTATTCATGCAATAATGTTGCAGTATATATCACATTCGATTCATTAAACGTTGCTGTTTCTGATAATGACAACAAAATATATGTACTGCAACTAACACCAATTATATGCATTAAAATGTAAAAACTGTCCCAATGCAGGCCACTCTCCCCTAGCCATTGCTAACCAAGCTGGCCTAGCCTTGTTTGGTGTTGTTCTGTACCAGCTATTGCCTCCAATAAAACTACTACTGGGTGTTCCCTAACCCCGAGGTTATGACCATAAACATCAAAAAACTAGTTATGAATTCATTAAACTAAACTTAATATTTAAAATGCTATACTCAAAAACATAATTTTTTCTTTGACTTTATATACATGCGATTTATTACGCTAATATTTTGTATTTATACATTTAGTTTTCTTAAAGCCACTTGTGCTTTTTATGATTGAAGATTTAACATATTACTTACTTACTTCACGTCAATGTAATTTTTTATACAAATAATACATATTGGAAAGGTAACCAGTTTCGTTCGGGTTTGTAAATACTGTCATAGCTTTCGCTGCTCCATATCCTGGCGCATTTGGACTCGATAAACACTGAAACCTGCCTGTGACCTGAAAGTCGCTTGTGCTCAGTTTCTTTGCTATTGCTTGCATTAGCTTTTATTTGCAAGCAAGCCATTCACAGCACTCAGATATCTCCACATAATAATATTAACAGCGGTGGTGTAGGGGTATGTTCGGTGCCTTGGAGCCAGAGGGTTGCGTGTTCAAATCCCCCTCAAGCCGCCACGTAGGGACCTTGGGCAAGTCCTTCACTCGCAATAATGCTCATGCGCTTCGGCGTGAAACTCCGATTCAGTGTTCGCGCTGTACTCGGGAGAGCCTCTGAGTAGAAATCTTGAAGAGGTGCTATAACAAGTGCTCATACATACATACATATAGATTATTTTCATTTAATATTAATAATTCAAAATAAACTGCAGAAAGATTTTTCAAGAACTAAAAAATTATGCATGGGAAAAATTGTGCAGGTATTCCACTCGTATACAGAATCCACTCGTATACAGAAACTATATGCATGCACTTTCAAAATAAACTTACTACTTTTGGCACTTTCAAATATGGAAACTTCTCTAGAGCTTCCATTGTGCTTAATGTTGACAGCATAGCTTTTCGTGGCAGACATGTCCGTGCGAGTCGATCATTAATTTCCTCCCAGTTTGGTCTTGTTTTCTGGACTTCGCTTGTGAGCCATGCTTCATGAAGTGCGATGCTATTTTCATCTTCGCCATCGCCCATCAAAGCCACAGAGTCAAACTATTAAAACAATACACAATAATACCAGAGTATTGGCAGTAATGCACGATCTTAGTAAACAAAGAAAAGTTGAATATCCAAGTGTGAAAACAAATTTCAGGTTGAATTTCGTCTTGACTATTGCTCATCGCTCTACTTTGGCCTCCCATCTAGCCGCATAGCATGCTTGGACCGAGTCTTGCGCTCTGCAGCGCGACTCATCGGGCAAATTCCAAAGTATGGACACGTCTCCAGCTACATGCTGGAGGTCCTCCATTGGCTCCCTGTCTGCCAGCGCATCGAGTACAGGGTAGCTGCCTTGGTTTTGCGCTGTCTCCAGGGTCTCGCCCCAACTTACCTCCGTGAGCTCTGCTGTTTGATTTCGGTTGTCCCAGGGCGTCGCCTCCTACGCTCCGCAGAAAAAGGAGTTCTTATGGTTCCTTTTGCTCGTACTGCAACAATGCAGAACCGAGCTTTTTCTGTGGCAGGCCCAATGATCTGGATTGGTCTTCCTCTAGAGCTGCGTCTACACCCTGGGAGTCTGCCTGAAACTTTCCTTACTAAACTAAAAACTGTTCTTTTTCGGCGCGCTGGAGTCGGGAGCGCCTCTGAGTAGTTTCCTTGAAGGGGCGCTAAATAAATTCCCGAATGAATGAATGAATGAATGAATGAATATCCAAGTGTGCAAAGAAATTGGAGGTTATCAGGATAGACAAGTCACAACGAGTGATATTTTACTTTTAAAAATAGTTGCTACTTCATTTCTAATTCAGATTTTTAAGCAGAAATATTACTATTTAATTTATATTTTTTTTGCAATAATAACTTTCAATTTAGTTGTACTTCTGAAATAATTTCAGTGGTAAATTCATTTTTCTACCTTAAAATAAGGTGCACTTTATGTTCAAATGCAACTATGTTATTATGTTGGCCCAAAATTCTGTTGAGTTGTACCACAAGAACCATCGTTTTTTATTCCTGCTCCAGACACACTTGTCCAGTGTCTTCTCTGAAAATAAAAATTCTCACATCGAACTATCCCGTTTCCTTTCCACCAACAAGCGTGATTAAATTTTTAAAAGTCTACAACTAAACGATTATTCCTGAATTTCAATTTAAATGCATTTGATGCAGTTGAATCGTTATATGTACCAGTGGTCGAGATTTCTTTTGGATTGGTGAATCAGCAGCCAGGTCATTTTGTGCTTTGCGTGTTCTCGCATTTACAGACGTACCAAACTTCAATTGCATTCTGGCAATTTCCTGTACTGACACCAGCGGCTTTCTTGTCTTAGCAAACTTAGCTAATACTGATGCTTTTAATACTCTCTGTTTTGAAACAAAAACAGATGTGGAAATTTACAATCTGATTTTTGACAACAACAAAATAGAAACATGTAAACCATAACGCTGTTACACATTTACATTCATGTTATTGTAACAACACACTGTCAATCGCGAGGTCGGAGTTTCAAATCCCTGCAGGGCAGAAAATTTGGTTAAAGATTTCTATTCCACTAGCACCCTGTAGCCAACTCAGCTATGATGAGTACACTGACCATACACTGTCGATGGGAAGATGAGATGGTGAGGGAGAGGATTTACCTCCCGCCGTCACTCACACAATGCACGCCATCCGCTAGATGCTGATATGTAGGTGGTGGAGGAGGAGGCGGTGCTGGAGTACGTGGAGGAACATGTTGAGGTGGTAGAAGAGGGGGCAGAAGAGGTTGAGGAGGAGAAAGTGTGGGGAATGGGAAGGGAGAGGTAGGGGAGTAGGAAGTGCAGGCTGAGGGTGAGGATGTGGAGTGGAATTGGAATGGAGGACGTGGGGAGGGAAAGAAGAGGGAGAGGAGAAGGAAGAGCATGAGTGGGTGAAGTAAGGAGTCCAACATGTGGCCAGTGTGCACAACTTTCAGTGGGCCGAAGCTTTACCATCTTAGGACGGGCAAACATCTAGTAGTAATGAATAAGACTTACATATCCAGATGGGCTGCAATCCCTCAGATATGGAAAACGGGTCAACAAGATTTGAAAGACTTGAGCCAGCTGCTCTGTAGTTGGATACCTTAGAAAATAACAATCAAATGATATGGCATCAAACAGGAAAATACCGGAAATGCAGTCTGTAGTAGTAGCAGTAGTTTCAGTTTAACGACACTGTGATTACAAAGATCATTAACGTCGACCTCCTCCTTTATCCAGGCTTGGGACTGGCACTGTCAGAGTGCAAATAGTGACGGAGTTTAATTTGTAGTAATTAACCCAAAAGCGTGTAAACATAACAGGTCAATAATTGTCCATGACTGATGCAGCGAAAGAAAAAAAATCTTTTCTCAGTTTATGTCATAAAGATGGTTAGGATAACGGTGATATTTATGGCATGATTCAAGACTCTCACCATGTGTGAATGGAGATCGCATCTACCAGGCTCCTGACAAGATCAGCCCTTGCTTTGGTTTTTTTGCTGGAGTGAAAAAGAGGATTTCTTGCTTCAAGTTCCTTCTGTAAGCTAACGGGAAAGGTTGGTAGCTTAAAGATCACTGGCCAGCCTGTTTGAACAGGATCCTGTGATGTTCCAGGAATAAAAAGTGGGGTAGATGGTGGAACAGCTGCAGCCTGAGGTTCTTCAGGTGCACTACAAAACAGCATTTAATTAAATTTAAACGCAATTCACTTAATATCTTCCATAAAATTTGTTATATAATAATTCTAAGTTATAATAATTATTTGTCACCACAAATTTCTGTTTCAATCTGAACATGAAGAACTTGGTCTTCGTATTGTGAACGCTTTAGGCTCACTGTTTTCTTAAAACTTGCAATGTTTCATTGACCTTCAGAGGATGGCAAACTAGTTACACTATCTCAGGTAAGAATTTGGCATGACAGACGTGAATTAAAAGAAACCAGGGTTGGCAAGTTGTTGCCAACCCCGGTTATAACCGGTTATTGCCATGGCTATAACCGTCCCGGCAACAACCTCTTGGCAATAATGGCAACAACCTCTTGGCAAAAATCTTTTGGCAAAAATAGAAACCATTAATTATTGTGGTAATAAAATAAGGAATCTTCACAGTTAGCTTCATTTTTTATTTCTTCTGGCTTGCTACTTTACAGAGTTGATTGACTTTAAATATATCATGCTTTAAATCAATCAAGTTTTTCCAAATAAAAATCACCTGATTTAAGTAACCATATAATTTCTTCCTAATAAAAGACATTTAGAAGTTTTTCTTATTAAGTACAGTCAATATCGAATTGTGTAATTATGAATTAGAAATTTTGCCAAACCATTGTCTTCTATACACTACTAATAAATTATATACTACCAGGTAAGTACATAGAAAAGGCAATGACCCTGTTGACTTGAATATTAATACTGCAGTGCAAATGGCAGTTTATTTTGGAGTAGTTGAACTGTAGGTCAGATTTTTTTTATCTTAATCTCATATAGTTGACTTTAACTATATTTATACTATGGGGTAATAATAGATTTACTACAGTAGTTTTAATTTCCCACAAGAAACATTATAACTATGCAGGCTGTGCAGTGAAATATGAGTTTCATTTGCCTTGTCCTTACTTTGGAGAAAATGGGCAACAACTGGCAATAACCGGCCGGCAACAACTGGCAATAACCGGCAATAACCGGTTATTGCCACTGTCCCGGCAACAATAGGTTGTTGCCGGCATTAACCCAACCCTGAAAGAAACAGGTACAAATAAAGCCACATATTCAGTACAACAATTAAAAATAAACACACCTTCTCATTTCTAATTTCTTCTGTGCCTGCAAGAACCGTACTTGCAATTTTATGGAGGGCAAAAGGGATTCAACCATGCGCTCCGTCAAGCCCACAAGGCACTCTCCATCGATTTCAGCACCTGCACAAATGTTATTTCAACGGTTATAAGAAAAGGTTAAGTTTTTGTCAATGTCTAACAATTCTCAATAACCTTTTAAGCTGAATTCAATTAAAACAGTAAATTTATTAAATTTCCAGTCAACCATATAACAGAAACACTTTAATAATTTCTTCAACCATTAAACTATAATCAGTGATTAATTTAGTAGAAGCAAATTATTTTTAAACTCACTTGTATTACAACTGTGTCTTTCATGGTTGAGCAGGTCGGTGGTAGAGCAGTGATAGATTACACAGAAGTGCAGAGATTAATAGTGTATATTAGAGTGATTGAATTTCAGAGTTAAGGATTGGAGAGTTCAGAGATGATATTGAATATATAACAACAAGAAAAGCAATACAATATGAAAAAAGCATGGAAATACAAAAGCAAACTTCACCATCACATGCACACAAATACAATATGCACAAAATATAACAGCAACTATATAAAGTTTGTATCTATTTATCCAACTGTCTATCTATCAATTTCATAGTGTTTTCTTAAGTAATGGAAACAAATTTTATCTTATTTTGTGAACTCGGTGATGAAGAGACACATACATGTCATCACCTATACTGTAACCATCAAGAGCATGATGGTCAAGTTCATCACCAGGGACTAAAACATGACATTTGTCCAGTGGCTTTACAATGTATGCATGAAAGTGATCTTGAAATGAGTCAGGAATATATATTCTGCCTGATAAAAACCACAGAGAACGGCAATTTAAAATGTGTGAAATTTTAAAGAAGACTGGCACCTCTTCTGCCTCAATGCAGTCAACTACAAAGAAGTCAGACACTTCATACTTCACAGACCTTAGATGCAAATTGGAGCATAACATAACGGTATCATTCCGTATGTCATCTACAACAACATCTAACCTGCTCATCAACATCACTTGTATGTCTAAGCTTAGTTTTCCAAATTTTAAGTTGCGGAGAATTTTATATTTTGGTTCTTCTTTTAAGAAATCAGTCGAATTTTGCTCCCAACATTGTCTTAATTGATGTCGTTTGGACAGAGTGTAGGAAACATTTTTAAAATTGCACATAACATGAGCAACACGCTTAAAATACTGGTGTTTGGCCTCAAACCTCATACACCACAATAATTTAACAGGACCAAAATTTTCTATTGCCGAAGGATAATGTAGAAGGTAGTGAACTTTTGGAGTAATTCGATGAGGAAACAGTTCGACAAACAACTCGATAAAATCGCCAATAAGCAGTCTCAAGTATGAAGTGTCCTCGTCTGTAATCATTACTGCAAATAAAATGTCTGCTATGTCACGGCACAACAAATAAGCCTTCCATTTAGCATCATCGGCAGGGATCAGATAACCTATTAAAAATGGTAAAATGCGAAAGAGACACCATTTCTCTATAGCTTTTCCAGGCAGTGAGCTATCAAGAGAATTCCTAAAAACGTGTACAGGAATATGCACAGGCTTTGCTTTTCTGTCATTCTGGCCAAATTTGAAGTTGTCCAACTTGTCATTGATAAGAGTGGAAGAGAAATACTTTGAGTCATGAACAAAAGAGTAAAAAATTAATTTTAAAAGAAGAGGAACTGTTCCTTCCAGGAAATCATGCATAAGATCTGGGCAAAATACTTCAGTCGTTGAAAAATAGTCTAGCACGTCAAATGGACAAGGACCAGTAACCCCATAAGTAGACTTTGATATGTTTGAATTGCTCGTCACTGCCTGAACATGGTAACAATGCATTTCAGATGTGCGTATTTGGCAGTCAGATTCATATGATTTCATGGAGATGTTGTCATGCATGATCATACAAAAGCGACAAACCCGCCCTGAGCTAAATGATTGACAAAAACCAGCCAATCCATGAGCAGACAAGTTGTCTGATGAAATAGTTGCAACCCCACC
>JACEVL010000200.1:281136-313636 GCA_020284085.1 Aporrectodea caliginosa
ACACGCACACACAAATACATAGATACTTCTAACTCACACACAAACACACACACACGCACACACACACTCACACACACACTCACACACACGCACACACAAAGACATACGCTCTCTCTCGCGCGCGCGCGTAAAGCACAAAAGTGATCGGCCTAAATCTGCGTGTATAATAATAGCAGCTTGAGGGCTCATGCATATTAACCCCTCTCACGAATCTCCGATTCAAATTAAAAACCTATTTGTAAATTGTAAAGAATGTCATTCAGACGAAGTTAACAACAGTCAGAACGTATATACGATATGGGCGTACATAATTGTGATATGCCAAGATGGGCAAATTAATTATCTGCCTCAGCCACCTTCCTTTCGTCCGTCCGTCCATCATTTGACACAATGTCATGCATTATCTGTCTGTCTGTCCGTCCGTCCGTCCGTCCGTCCGTCCATCCGTCCGTCCGTCCATCCGTCTCCGTCCGTCCGTCCAACCAGCCAGCCAGCCAGCCAGCCAGCCATCCAGCCAGCCAGCCATCCATATATCCATCCATATATCCAGCCATGTATCCATCCATATATCCATCCATATATACATCCATATATCCATACATATATCCATCCATGTATCCATCCATATATCCATCCATATATACATCCATATATCCATCCATCCATCCATCCATCCATCCACCCATCCATCCAGCCATCTAGCCAGCCAGCCAGCCAGCCATATATCCATCCATATATCCATCCATATATCCATCCATATATCCATCCTTCTATCCATCTATCTATCCATCCATCCATCCATCTATCAACCTACCTACCTATCTCTTTGTCTATCTGTCTGTCTATCTATCTGTCTGACTAACCGTCTGTGTATCTATGTGCTCTTTTATCTATCTATCCATCTTTCTATCTTTCTATCCATCCATCCATCCATCCATCCATCCATCCATCCATCCATCGATATATCCATTCATATATCCATCCATGCATATATCCATCCATCCATCCATCCATCCATCCATCCATCCATCCAACCATCCATCCATCCATCCATCCATCCATCCATCCATCCATCTATAGCCACATACCAGCCCATATATGTATATAGCTGTCTATCTGTTTTATACACTATACACTGCAGCGTATATTTATAATTGTAGGTTACTTTGTAGTAACGTTCTTACCCGACCATCCCGCCTTGGGTACCCTTAAGTTACTTCAGACTGGCGTGATAACCTGGCTTGCTATAAGACAACGCTCCTTTTTATTTAGTAAGGTCTGGTAAGCTTATTTCTAAGTGTGTATATAGACCTACTCACGTGCTCGTAATCAGTGTGACCACTCCTTGGGATTTTCCCAAGATCTTGGGATTTTGGGGGTCCGACTTGGAATCTGGGGATTTTGCATAGCAATCTTGGGATTTTTAGAAGGTCTCCAGACTAGATTTTACCATACTTTTCAACAGCGGCAGCGAATCAGATTGGAAAAAACTCGCTCAGTGACTCGCTCAAGACTTTTATTATTATTTGTTACGTGTAAACATTGTAATTTGTTAATTCAATGTTATGCTCCATTTTTTTCTTTGCCAGTTCTTTGCTCGGCATTTAGGTGAATAATGTGATTGTTAAAACGCTTTTCATATTTCATCACAACTTTTTCCTTTTCAGCAACTTGGGATTTTTTTTTACCCTATTGAGCAATCTTGGGAATTTTCTGACAAAAGCTTGGGATTTCAGAATATGTAGAGTGGTCGCACTGCTCGTAATTCCCTGTAGGCTATATCGTATGTCGTTATTCGCCTATATGCACCTACTTCTATATATTATATATATCAGGTAAGCAGATTATAACAGTTTTACAGAACATATAACTTAATGCACTTATTCCAGTGCACATACATCGGTCTGCATGTAATAGGTAATATATAAATACATATTTTAAGAACATCTACTTACAAGATATAATATATATTATTTATATCATAAGATACATAACTACGTTGCACATGCACCTTGTAAAGAACAAGATTTTACCATAATATTATATTCTTTCATTTAATCATTAAATATAAGAACACAGTTCTCCATGAGCGCCTATATATATGCGTAGTTCTATACGTATGTATAATATATTATACTGTACAGTACTATATATATATATATATATATATATATATATTAATATATATATATATATTAATGTATATCTATATATATATTATATGCATACATTTAAAATATATGCACACTGTACAAATATCAATAAATACACTACGCCATATATGTATATATATGCATGTATATATATATATATATGTACAATATACATATATATAATATATATATACATATATATAGGAAGGCGTTCGTGTGTGGCTGATAATAGCAGCGGCACTTGACTGCACGCATCGTCTGTGGACCAACCTAATCCGTGTCTCTCTGCCTATCTCTGCCTATCCACCTGCGTGTCCCACTCCGTCTCTGCCTCCCTGCCTGCGGCTGATGAGCCCTCGAGAGCGTCCGCCGCCGTGGCCGCCGCCGCCGGGCAGCCAGGCAGCCAGCCGCGGCTGCCATTATAATGGGGGCCACCCAGAGGTGTTTGCTCAAGCCCTCCCTCTCCCCATGACGGCGGCCAAGCCATCGCGACCGCGACCACATCTCTCCTCTCCTTCCCTCCGTCTCCTTCGCCCTTAGATCAATATTATTGATGTCGCCGAGTGAGACAGGGAGGGGAAGTTCGAAGGGGAAGGGGGCGAGGGACGGACGGAGGGTAGGGGTGAAGGAGGAGGAGAGAATGAGTCAGAACAGCAAGGGGCTTAATCGAACGCAGCTCAGCTTAACAACGAGATTAACAACGGGACATACATACCTACACTAGAGCACTTACACACACATGCAGACACAGAGAGAGAGACACACAGACATAGACACACACATACACATATACGCACACAGACACACACAGACACACACATACACACAGACACACAGGCAAAACACGCACACACGCAGATACAGACAGACACACAGACTCAGACACACACATATACACACATACACACATACGCACACACACACGCACACAGATACACACACAGACACACACAGAGATACACAGACAGACTCAAAAACACACACATACACACACACAGACACACACACACACACACAGACACACACATACACACAGACACACATACAGAGATACACAGACAGACTCAGAAACACACACAGACACACACAGAGACTCATAAACACACACACAGACACACACGCGCACAGACATACACGCACACACTCCTAGACAATCACATCGGAATCATACACCCTCGAACAGATATATGTATGCATACACACAATCTTTATTAAAGGGACATAATAAGACAAAATACATAAATAAACAACTTTTAATGTGAAAGATACACAAGAACATCCTGTCGTCATGAAAGGACACATGCTCAGCCATGCTACATAAACTTACAGACAAGTTTATATATACATATATATGCAATATATATATATATGTATATATGTATATATGTATATATATCAGTGTATATATGTATATTTAGGTCATGACTTAGTCTAATATTATGTGCAAATATAGGGTTTGGTCATTTGTTCAAATATACTGTATTATATTCGGTCAAGTCCTTGACATCAATTGGACCGTGGTTTTATGTTCGCTTTGTAAGCCACTTAAATAAACCCATGCATATAATTGTACACGGTGGTTCAATGAAAAGTAAGCCAAACTTTGTATTTGATATAAGTACTTCTAACTTGAAAAAATTAGTTAATGTGAATAAACTCTCAGTAGTATATATGGTTTGATTATTTAATTAAAGAAGATGTTTAAAATGTCCTCCTTCTGCTTGCACGAAAGCCTGGAGTCTCTGGCGCCATTGGGCAACAGCATCGTCGATTATCCTCTCATCCAGACCACCCCACACTTCCAACAAGCGTTGCTTCAGATCGTTTACATCATGGATTGCTATCTGGTAGACTCGCTCTTGCATAACGTTCCACACTTTATAGTTGACAGGATTTAGATCTGGACTGTTCGGAGGCCATAATGTTGAAGAAATGAAGTCTGGTGTCTCTGTTGGTAGCATTTTGATGGTTTCCCTGGCTCTGTGGGCTGGGGCACTGTCGTGTTGAAAAATAAAACAGCCTTCTGGGGCTAGATTTCTGATAACAGGTAGAAGATGTTGTGACAGCAGAACGTCGCGATTATAGGCTCTGTTAAATTTTACTCCAGGATCAATGAAGATCAAATGGGAACGACCAAGCGTTTGGCTTACTTTTTATTGAACCACCGTGTATATATACAAATAAATATAAATGTATATATGTGTGTATATATAAATTATATATATATATATACATATAAATGTATATAAGTGTGTATTTATATATATTGTAAAAGGTAACTTGCAATGATCTAAAGGAATTACTATAGTCTCGATATATATAAACAATAAACATGTCGATATTGATATTATATACATAATATATATGTATATTTATATAAAAGTCTCTTTATATGGACTATACTGACCATTAGTGTATGTCCATGTCACTGTCTTGGAGCGCCATTGGCCGTTGCTTTGTACGGTGGAACGTTTCGCTGACACGATGCTTGTAGCCTAAATTCTGTCTTGATGAATTTCGAGTGAACTGTAGAGCAGAAGAGTTTTAAATGTACTCATCATCATCATCATCATCGTCGTCAGCATCATCATCATCATCATCATCATCATCATCATCAGTTGCTGAGGAGAGGCGTTTGAGGGAGATGGGTACGAACAAATGATCCCATGTTAGGCCATCAAATAGAATCAACCTCATCTGTAACGCATTACTATATTTTCGATAGACTTCAAACTTAACATATTGAGCTATGGGTCTTGTATAATTGTTGTTTGCCTACATATCGCAATCATTAGTGATACGTCAAGGCAGACATTATTTCGTGAGTAATTAATACGAGATTCATTGTTTTGAGAGTCATTGTTTCATCATCATCATCATCAGGATCCATGGGCCGAAGGCCGTAGGTGTCCAACGCTTACATCGGATCCATGGGCCGAGGCCCGTTGGAGTACAATGCTTGCATTGGATTTCATACGTATTTTTCTTTACGAACGGAGTATCTGCACCCATCCGTTCGACCTTCGCACTTCTCCCTTAGAGAGAGTTCCAGGCTTAGGACTGGCTCTGATATCCACTATATCTTGTGGTATCAAAGGCGGCGATGCCGCCCACGTTTGCCAGCTTTTCAGGGTTCCTGCTGAGCCTGTCCACCTCGCGTAGCGCCCTAGTTGCAATGGTACTTCAGCCAAGACCTTCACCACTGATGGCATAGCCTCAGCAGGCACTCCCTTACTGACTGTTGCCACCCCATCACCACGTTGAGGTGTGAGTCGGACTTTGAGGGGGCATTGTTTCAAGATTAATTAATTCGAGATTTATTGTTTCGAGATTAATTAATTCGAGATTAATTGTTTGGAGATTCATTGTTTGGAGATTCATAGATTTGAGATTCATTGTTACGAGATTCATTGTTTGGAGATTCATTGATTTGAGATTCATTGATTTGAGATTCATTGATTTGAGATTCATTGATTTGAGATTCATTGTTTGGAGAGTCATTGTAGCGAGATTCATTGTTACGAGATTCGTTGCTACGAGATTCATTGTTTCAAGATTCATTGTTCTGAGATTCATTTTCCCCTTCTATAGCCAGCTGATGTGAGTTTTTATAATGAGTAAACTGACCGTACATTGTTGGTAGAACGATCAGACGGCAAAGGAGAGAACTTCCCCCTCAAATACCGAGGCCAAGTATATATTGAAGTCGTTAGCGACCAATGGCTGCCTCATGGTAATAGCTAAAGGGACTGCGAGTCATCTTCTTAAAACTACAGAAAACAAACACTATACTCTAAACATACTAGACAATTAATTTAAGTCCAATATTTCAGGCCACACTATAGGCATAATGCTTACATATGCAAACATGTAGGGCCTATGCATATAAATATTAACAAAAATACAATAAGTATAGAGGCATATATATTTTATATATTAACACGTGCTGTATGCATATAAAAATTACTAAAAAATATATAAGTATGGAAGTATATATATATTTCATAGATTAACACATGTGTATATATATATGCACAAATGTGTGTTAATATATGTGTTCATGTATAATATATATTATATATATATATACATTATACAATTATACATAAATATATAATACATGCATGGGTAACATAATATATATTATATGTATATACTTAACACAATATATATATACTTAATAGCAACCAGTTATATATATTGCAAATATATACATTAAACATATGTTATATATATGCATATAAATATATATATATATATATATATATATATATATTTATATATATATATATATATATATAAATACATAGAGAGAGATTTGAGTGCTTTTACCTGTGGCTGTGATTGCAGGTGTGTGGCCATATAGTAGAAGAAGAGGAGGAGACGACGCTGGATTAAGACAGTGTTTACCCTTAGACTGGCGCACAATGGCCGCACTAATTCGTCAAACAGCGTTCGGGATCACAGTCACTTTTTACCCGGGCACAACTGAATCCGCCCTTCCCCCGTTCACACACTATACCTCAAACTCCATGTATTAAGCTTGCATGTATAAGCGTAGGCTATACGTTTGTGTGCATATATCCATGCACAAATGGGTAGACATTAAATACGGACCTCAACATGTCTGTATGTATGTCTGTCTGTCTGTCGGTCTGTCGGTCTATCTATTTGCTTGTTTGTCTGTCGGTCTATCTGTTTGTTTGTTTGTTTGTTTTCTGTCTGTTTGTCTGTCTGTCTACTGTCTGGCTGCCTGTCTGTCTGTCTGCCTGCCTGTCTGTCCGTCTGTCTGTCTGTCTATCTGTTTTTGACTGTCTGGCTGCCTGTCTGTCTGTCTGCCTGCCTGTCTGTCCGTCTGTCTGTCTGTCTGTTTGACTGTTGGCTGCCTGTCTGTCTGTCTGCCTGCCTGCCTGCCTGTCTGTCTGTCCGTCTGTCTGTCTGTCTATCTGTTTTTTGACTGTCTGGCTGCCTGTCTGTCCGTCTGACTGTCTGTCTATCTGTTTGTTTGTCTGTCTGTCTGTCCGTCCAAAACAAACTGTCTGTGAGTCTGTGTGTCTGTTTGTCTGTCTGTTTGTCGGTCTGGCATCTGCATGTGACCTCCGCGCAGAATATGCATGGTTAAGGCCGTCAAGATGGTATACCATAAAAATTGTACAATGCAATATGATTGCGTACTGTGCAATACAATCCAATTTAACACAATACAATGCAATAAAGTATAGGCCTACGTTACAGCGGCTACACACTACATTCTGTATATGCCTCATGTGTTGGGTACTATTTAAATAGTATTAAATAATTCTTAGATATTTACTTCACTGTTTAAAGTAGTAATGTAAAAAGACCTAAAGACATAGTATTTCAATAGCATATTGTATTGTAATTGCAATTAATATGCATATGCCTATTCACTATTTATTACAAAGTAAATATAGTAAAAATCAAGTTTGCAGGGAATACTTTTAAATTTATTTCTGTTATTAGCCCTCATTTACGACAGCGCAATAGATAATAATAATAATAATAATAATAATAATAATAATAATAATAATAATAATAATAATAATAATAATAATAATAATAATAATAATAATAATAATAATAATAATAATAATAGTAATAATAATAATAATAATAATAATAATAATAACAATAATAATAATAATAATAATAATAATAATTGCATGCATAATTGCATATTCACATATATTATGTATAAGTCACTCGTAAACATCTCCACAGGGATTTAAAATATGCTGATGCACAGACAAATGCACATGTGCACAGCACTGCACATCTTATATATCTAGTGCATAAATCTATTGTGCACGGCCTGTGCATGGCATCATCGTGCAAACTAAACTAAGTATACACTGCATGACATCTTTTATTCAGTCACAGTAGTGTATGCCAATATGTGTGTGTGCATGTGTGTTTGTGCGCATGTGTGTATGCATGCGTTCGTGTATGCATGCAGGTATATATTGCAAGCGGTGTTATATATACATACATATGTACATATATACATATATATTTGTGTTTGTGCGTGCCTATACTGTGGTGTCTATGCAAATATGCATACATTCACCACATGATCTGTATCCATCCGATTTGGCGGATGTATCGATGTTTAATATGACGATCTATAATGGAGAGACTGCCATGGAGACAGCGTTTCTTGACGTCTATATGCATGCATCGAAATCTCAAGCCCTTACCGTTGTGAGCGATGAAAATATATGTATGTATATATATATATATATATATATATATATATATATATATATTAGGGTGGTCCTTAGCTCCATGTAACAGAAATTTTTGATGAATTTTAAAGGAGGCACCCTTCCAACTTATTGATTTAGGTACAAAAATATGTATATTGAAAAGTTTGTAAAGATTTTATAAGTTTTAGAGGTTGCTACCGGACCGAACATATATCAAATTGTAAAAAATCCGCTGATAAAACATTGAATATTGTATAGTGTAGACCTACTATTCTTATGCAAAAATTCAAAAAAATTCTGGTGGACAGTGGTATTTATTATTTGGGTCAATACACATAAGTGAACATGAAAATACTATTGCAATAATACTTTGATCGATATCGTTGTATTGTAAAACACTAAACTTCTGTGAAAAAATGTCAACAAATCTCTTTTAACGTTTTCGGACACGCTTATTGTTACTACTACGGATATTCGCTTAGCGGCGCCACCGTCTATCCACGGTCGCTCTGCTATGCTCCGCACTCTGCCGCCAGAGACCTCCTGGCCGTCCTTGCATGCGAGGTGCAACTGCTCAACCCAGAAGCTTTGATTAAATGTCGGCCCCTCCAGTTGGAACCATCTTCCGCATGAATTGTGTCTTGAGCTCCTCACCCTTTCTCTTGCTCTGTTTCGGAAACGCCTGAAGACCATCTTATTTGTTAGAGACCTGGGTCGGGAGCGCCTCTGAACCTCTGAGTGGCGCTATACAAATGTTCGATTACAATTACAAATTACAATTACAATTACAGTCTTACAATTAGGTGAAATTTCAAAGATGCTTAAATTTGGGGGGTGCTCACCTTTGGGTATTTTACCCTATTCCGAAACGCCATTTGTGTGTTTGGAATAAACAAGGATCGGACTTAGTGATGAAGACTTCAACCGTATACAGCACCAGGCTGTCTTCTCGGTTTGACCTCCATGCACCGGATTCTGACCTGCAGCACCGGAACGGAACAAACAACCTGGCTATTGCGGACTTGATTTGATATAGCGCCAGTATATATAAGCTGGTCTATTATTCGACGTGGCTTTTCTATATATAGCGCTGAGCAATTTCGGGGATTAACATTGCGTTACATTATTATGCAGTTATAAGACAATGCAGCTGGACTGAACTAATTACAGAGATGTAATATTATAAAGCCGGTCAAATGATTATTACGCTCATCGACCAGCTGGGACATGTTCCATGCTTCCGTATAGGACGATGAGGGCACATGGTGCATTGAACAATCCATATATATATATATATATATATATATATATATATATATATATATGTATGTGTGTATGTATGTATGTATGTATTAATGCACGCGAAAATGAATGTATTTGTATACGTATCATCATCATCATTATTACCATCAGTTCCTGACGCGAGCCATTTGCCGGTGATGGGTACGACTAAATGCATGCGCATTCATAGTATCGTTCGCCGGCCTATCTCCGCCAACTCTCACCGTCCGCTTCGCTCACTTGATCGCCTTGACCTTCTTGTCCCACGAGCGAGGACTACTAGATCTTTAGCATCTCGAGCTTTTGCCTTCATTGGCCCTTCACTATGGAACCAACTCCCTTCATCAACTCGTTCTTTGATACTATCTGGTGGGCCAGGTGCTGCTTTTCGCTGTCTTAAAGACCACTCTTTTCGCTCGGAGTCTTTCGCACTGGGAGTGCCTCTGATTGGTGTTCACTGTGAGAGGCGCTTCATACATTTATAAATACAATACAATACAATCAAGAACGCACACAGAAGAAGACGAATTAGATAAATCGGAAGCCTAAGAAAATAATAATCCAGCTGAACATGCTGACTATGATTATTATTATATTTTACATTTGCATGCAGGCTTATAAGCAAAGCGTAAATAAACAGCACTTCTGTATATAATCTTCGATTCTGTATAGACTATATAGACCTACTCACGTGCTCGTAATCAGTGTGACCACTCCTTGGGATTTTCCCAAGATCTTGGGATTTTGGGGGTCCGACTTGGAATCTGGGGATTTTGCATAGCAATCTTGGGATTTTTTAGAAGGTCTCCAGACTAGATTTTGCCATACTTTTCAACAGCGGCAGCGAATCAGATTAGAAAAAACTCGTTCAGTGACTCGCTCAAGACTTTTATTATTATTTGTTACGTGTAAACATTGTAATTTGTTAATTCAATGTTATGCTCCATTTTTTTTCTTTGCCAGTTCTTAGCTCGGCATTTAGGTGAATAATTGTGATTGTTAAAACGCTTTTCATATTTCATCACAACTTTTTCCTTTTCAGCAACTTGGGATTTTTTTGTACCCTATTGAGCAATCTTGGGAATTTTCTGACAAAAGCTTGGGATTTCAGAATATGTAGAGTGGTCGCACTGCTCATAATTCCCTGTAGGCTATATCGTATGTCGTTATTAAACAGATTATAACAGTTTTACAGAATATAACTTAATGCACTTATTCCAATGCACGTATACTATCGGTTTGCATGTAATAGGTAATATATAAATACATATTTTAAGAACATCTACTTACAAGATATAATATATATTATTTATATCATAAGATAAATGTATAGCTACGTTTCAAATGCACCTTGCAGAGAACTAGATTTTGCCATAATATTATATTCTTACATTTAATCATTACATATAAGAACACAGTTCTCCTGAACGCCTATATATATATTCGTAGTACTATATGTAATGTATTTATATGATCTATAACAGTACTATATATAAAATATATATAATTAATATATATATATATATTAATGTATATCTATATATATGTATATATAATATGCATACATTTAAAATATATGCACACTGTACAAATATCAATAAATACACTACGCCATATATATATATATATATATATATATATATATATATATATATATATATATATATATATATATATGCATGTATGTATATATTCGTTCAATATAATATATCATGCTGCCGAAGGCGTTCGTGTGTGGCTGATAATAGCAGCGGCACTTGACTGCACGCATCGTCTGTGGACCAACCTAATCCGTGTCTCACTGCCTATATCTGCCTATCCACCTGCGTGTCCCACTCCGTCTCTGCCTCCCCTGCCTGCGGCTGATGAGCCCTCGAGAGCCTCCTCCACCGCCGCCGCCGCCGCGCGCCGCCGCCGCCGGGCAGCAGCCAGTCAGCCGCGGCTGCTATTATAATGGGGGCCACCCAGAGGTGTTTGCTCAAGCCTTCCCTCTCCCCATGACGGCGGCCCGGCCATCGCGACCGCGACCACATCTCCCCTCCTTCCCTCCGTCTCCTTCGCCCTTAGATCAATATTATTGATGTCGCCGAGTGAGACAGGGAGGGGGAGCTCGAAGGGGAGGGGGTGAGGGACGGAGGGTAGGGGTGAAGGAGGAGGAGAGAAAGAGTCAGAGCAGCAAGGGGCTTAATCGAACGCAGCTCAGCTTAACAACGAGATTAACAACGGGACATACATACCTACACTAGAGCACTTACACACGCACACACAGAGACAGACAGACATAGACACACACACAGACACGCACAGACACACAGACACAGACACACAGGCAAAACACGCACACACGCAGATACAGACGGACACACAGACTCAGACACACAGACTCAGACACACACATAAACACACATACACACATGCGCACACACATACGCACACAGATACACACACACAGGCACACATGCACAGACAGACTCAGAAACACACACAGGCACACACACAGAGACTCATAAACACACACACAAACACACAGATACACGCACACACACCTAGACAATCACATCGGAATCATACACCCTTGAACAGATATATGTATGCATACACACATCTTTATTAAAAGGACATAATAAGACAAAATACATAAATAAACAATTTTTAATGTGAAAGATACACAAGAACATCCTGTCTTCATGAAAGGACACATGCTACATAAACTTACAGACAAGTTTATATATATATTCATATATATGCATATATATGCATATATGTGTATATATATATATGTATATATATATATATACATAGCCATGCTACATAAACTTACAGAAATATATATGCATATATATGCATATATATATATGCATATATGTATATATATATATATATATATCAGTGTATATATGTATATTTAGGTCATGACTTATTCTAATATTATGTGCAAATATAGGGTTTGGTCATTTGTTCAAATACACTGTATTATATTCGGTCAAGTCCTTGACATCAATTGGACCGTGGTTTTATGTTCGCCTTGTAAGCCACTTAAATAAACCCATGCATATAATTGTACACGGTGGTTCAATGAAAAGTAAGCCAAACTCTGTATTTGATATAAGTACTTCTAACTTGAAAAAATTAGTTAATATTTATGTGATTAAACTCTCAGTAGTATGGTTTGATTATTTAATTAAAGAAGATGTTTAAAATGTCCTCCTTCTGCTTGCACGAAAGCCTGGAGTCTCTGGCGCCATTGGGCAACAGCATCGTCGATTATCCTCTCATCCAGACCACCCCACACTTCCAACAAGCGTTGCTTCAGATCGTTTACATCATGGATTGCTATCTGATAGACTCGCTCTTGCATAACGTTCCACACTTTATAGTTCACAGGATTTAGATCTGGACTGTTCGGAGGCCATAATGTTGAAGAAATTAAGTCTGGTGTCTCTGTTGGTACTATAGCATTTTGATGGTTTCCCTGGCTCTGTGGGCTGGGGCACTGTCGTGTTGAAAAATAAAACAGCCTTCTGGGGCTAGATTTCTGATAACAGGTAGAAGATGTTGTGACAGCAGAACGTTGCGATTATAGGCTCTGTTAAATTTTACTCCAGGATCAATGAAGACCAAATGGGAACGACCAAGCGTTTGGCTTACTTTTTATTGAACCACCGTGTATATATACAAATAAATATAAATGTATATATGTGTGTATATATAAATTATATATACATATATACATATAAATATATATATGTGTATTTATATATATTGTAAAAGGTAACTTGATCTAAAGGAATTACTATAGTCTCGATATATATAAACATTTTGATATTGATATTATATACATAATATATATGTATATTTATATAGAAGTCTCTTTATATGGACTATTCTGACCATAAGTGTATGTCAATGTCACTGTCTTGGAGCGCCATCGACCGTTGCTTTGTACGGTGGAACGTTTCGCTGACATGATGCTTGTATATATATACCCTAAATTCTGTCTTGTTGAATTTCGAGTGAGCTGTAGAGTAGAAGAGTTTTAAATGTACTCATCATCATCATCATCATCATCATCAGTTGCTAAGGAGAGGCGTTTGAGGGAGATGGGTACGAATAAATGATCCATGTTAGGCCACAAAATAGAATCAACCTCATCTATAACGCATTACTATATTTTCGATAGACTTCAAACTTAACCTATTGATCTATGGGTCTTGTATTGTTGTTTGCCTATATGTCGCAATCATTAGCATGGGTTTATTTGTGGGGCGCGGTGTTGTAGGGGTATGTTCGGTGCCTTGCAGCTGGAGGGTTGCGGGTTCGAATCCACCTCAAGCCGCCGCGTAGGGACCGTGGGCAAGTCCTTCACTCGCAATTGCTCATGCGCTTCGGCGTGAAACTCCGATTCAGTGTCCGCGCTGTAGTCGGGAGCGCCTCTGAGTAGAAATCTGGAAGGGGCGCTATATAAATATCTGAAATGAATGAATGAAATGAATTAGTGATACGTCAAGGCAGACATTGTTTCGAGATTAATTAATTCGAGATTCATTGTTTTGAGATTCATTGTTTTGAGATTCATTGTTTTGAGATTAATTGTTTGGAGATTCATTGATTTGAGATTCATTGTTACGAGATTCATTGTTACGACATTCATTTTCCCCTTCTATAGCCAGCTGATGTGAGTTTTTATAATGAGTAAGCTGACCGTATATTATTGGTAGAACGATCAGACGGCAACGGAGAGAACTTCCCCCACAAATACCGAGGCCAAGTATATTGAAGGCGTTAGCGACCAATGGCTGCCTCATGGTTATAGGTAAAGGGACGGCTAGTCATCTTCTTAAAACTACAGAAAACAAACACTATGATCTAAATATACTAGACAATTTAAATCCAATATTTCAGGCCACACTATATATAGGCATAATGCTTACACGTACATATGCCAACATGTAGGGCCTGTGCATATAAATATTTTAAAAATACAATAAGTATATAGGTATATATTTTTATATATTAACACGTGCGGTATGCATAAAATATTAACTAAAATACAAAATAATATAAGTATGCATGGATGTATATATATTACATATATTAACACATCTGTATTTATATATACACCTGTGTGCGTAATACATATATGTTCATATATATATATATATATTTAGATATAATTTGGATATTTATAATATATACTTAATAGCAACCACTTCTTATATTACATTTTTATATATATATATTATATATATGTTATATATATACAATATATACATATATTATGTATATATATATATATATATATATATGTAGAGGGAGATTTTGAGTGCTTTTACCTGTGGCTGTGATTGCAGGTGTGTGGCCATATAGTAGAAGAAGAGGAGGAGACGACGTTGGATTAAGACAGTGTTTACCCTTAGACTGGCGCACAATGGCCGCTCTAATTCGTCAAACAGTGTTCGGGATCACAGTCACTTTTTACCCGGGCACAACTGAATCCGCCCTTCCCCCGTTCACACACTGTAGCTCCTCAAACTCCATGTATTAAACATGAATCTAAGCAGTATACGTTTGTGTGCATATATCCATGCACAAATGGGTAGACATTAAATACGGACCTCAACATGTCTGTCTGTCTGTCTGTCTGTTTGTCTGTCTGTCTGTCTATCTGTTTGTATGTCTGTCTGTCTATCTGTTTGTTTGTCTGTCTGTATGTAAGTAATACATATATACCTGCATGTGTAGGTTACACATGCATGTATACATACATGCACACAAACACACGCACACACATATTAGTGGCCTGTTCTTTGTCTGTCTGTCTGTCTGCCTGTCTGTTTGTTTGTTTTTCTGTAGTCCTTTTGTTTGTCTGTCTGTCTGTCTAATCTGTTTGTTTTGTTTTGCCTGTCTGTCTATCTGTTTATCTGTCTGTCTTTCTGTCTGTCTGTCTGTCTGGTATCTGCATGTGACCTCTGCGCAGAATACGGTTAAGTCAGGCCAGCAGTCAAGATGGTAAGCAATAAAATGTAGTACAATAACATACAATGCAATATGATCACGTACTGTGCAATGCAATCCAATTTAACACAATACAATGCAATGTATACGCTACACACTATATTCTGCATATGCCTCATGTGTTGGATACTATTTAATAGTGTTAAATAGTTCTTAGATATTTATTTAACTATTTAAAGTAGTAATGTAAAAGGACCTAACGAGATAGTATTTAAATAGTATAAGCATGTTTGCTATTTATTACAAAGTAAATAAATAGCCTATTATAGTAATTAAACACCCAGTCTGCAAAGAATACCTTTAAATTTTCTTCTGTTATTAACCTCACTTAGGCCTACGCCATTGCGCAATGGATAATAATAATAATAATTACATACATATCCACATATATTATGTCTAAGTCACTCGTAGACAACTCCACAGGGTTTAAAATATGCGGATACACAGACAAAATGCACACAGCTTATATATCCAGTGCATCAATATATGCTGCACGGCCTGTGCATGGCAGCATCATGCAAACTAAACTAAGTATATACTGCCAGGCATCTTTTACTCAGTCACAGTAGTGTATGCCAATATGTGTGTGCATGTGTGTTTGTGCGCATGTGTGTATGCATGTGTGCATGCAGGTATAAATTGCAAGCGCTACTATATACACATATATACATACATATGTACATATATACATATATATTTGTGTTTGTGCGTGCCTATACTGTGGTGTCTATGCAAATATGCATACATTGTTCACCACATGATCTGTATCCGTCCGATTTGGCGGATGTATCGATGTTTAATATGACGATCTATAACGGAGAGACTGCCATGGAGACAGCGTTTCTTGACGTCTATACAGATATGCATGCATCGAATCTCATATTATAAGCCCTCAGGTATACAAGTCCACCACCGTTGTGCGTGATGAAAATTTATGTATGTGTATACGAAGAAAAATTTAAATATGCATGCATTCATACTAAGATGCAGGTAGACAAACATTATGTATGTAGATTATTATTATTAATAGGATAACCATCAATACATAAAGTATTAGAAGTGGTAGAAGAAATGTTTCTATGGGTCCTGGATCGAATATAATTGCATGGTCTTATCTAGGTTAAGTGATGATTTATTGGCACGAAACCATGCAATTAGCAATCTCAATTAGCTCGGTATTCACTATTTGCTATAAGCAGGTAAAAACAGTATAGACACATACGTACATGCATACATACATGCATGCAAACATACATACATGCATACATACATACATTACATACACAAATACATACATACATACATACATACATACATACATACATACATACATACATACATGCATGCATGCATGCATTACATACATACATACATACATACATGCATGCATGCATGCATGCATGCATGCATGCATGCATGCATACATACATACATACACATACATTGCCATACATACATACATACATACATACATACATACATACATACATATACATACATACATACATACATACATACATGCATACACACATATACACATACATACCTGTTACATATGCATACATACATACATACATACATACATACATACATACAATACATACATACATATGATCCTTTGCTCTACAGGTGCATGGCTCAATAATTGCAACCACAATAATAGGCTAGCGATGGACATGCAAAGACCGTGCATAATCGACACGTAGGTCTACATGCATGCAAAGTGCAAGCGACGAATATGCTATCGACATGCACATGTCATAATCGTGTAGTATACGGATGTCGTTGTATGCGTGCCAATTGTCTTGTCATCGTATATTACACTTCCGTTGAAAGTCTCTTAGATACCCGAAGTACTTTGGAACACCGGATGCAGTCTTCTGGGCGGTAATGCATGAGTTAGCTGCCTATACTGAGTGCTCATATACATCCTACTCCACATACATACATACATACATACATACATACACACATACATACATACACACATACATACATACATACATGGCATACATATACATACATACATACATACATACATACATACATACATACATACATACATACATACATACATACATACATACAAGCACAACACACACACATACATAATACATACATGCATACATCTACACACATACATACATATATACATGCACACATACATACATACATTACATGCATACATACATACATTCATACATACATATATATATATATACATGCATACATACATACACACACACATACATACATACATAGTTTACGTACAGACATACACAAACACACACACACACTAGAGGACTGCGGGTAGAGCATTTTTGCTACCCGACCTGTACCCGTAACACAGGACCGTTACCTGTACCCGTACCCGACCCGTGGGTCAAAATTACTACCCGACCCTGTACCCCGTACCCGCGGGTATATCCGTTACCCGTACAGTACCCGCCACCTCATTAGCACGCCTTCTCACAGTCCCAGTCCCTACCGGGCTAATAGGCTTACACCTCAGAATGAAGTAATAATAAATTGACTGATGATGATAGTAGCAGTAGTAGTAGTAGTAGTAGTTAAGCAGCAGCAGCAGCAGCAGCAGCAGCAGTAAGTAGTAGTACTAGTAGCAGTAGTAGTAGCCTTTAGCAGCAGCAGCATTGTTGCTTGTGGTGGCAGCGGTAGTAGTAGTAATAGCAGCAGCAGCCGTTGTTGTTGTATGATAGGAGTAGTAGTGGTAGTGGTAGCAGTAGTAGCATTAGTAGCATTAGTAGTAGTAGTAGCAGTAGTAGTAGCAGCAGTAGCAGCAGCAGCAGTAGTAGCAGTAGCAGTAGCAGTAGCAGTAGTAGCAGCAATAGTAGTAGTAGCAGTAGTAGTAGTAGTAGTAGTAGTAGTACTACTACTGCTAAGTGGTAGTGGCAATGGTAGTATTAGCGTATTTTTAGTAGCAGTGGTTGTAGTAGTAGTAGTAATAGTAGAATTAGTAGTAGTAATAGTAGTAGTAATAATAGAAATAACCAAAAATTATTAACAGTAGTAGTGGTAGGTGGTGGTGGTGGTGGTGGTGCTGGTGGTGTTGGTGCTGGTGGTGGTGGTAGTAGTAGTAGTAGTAGTAATGGTAGTAATAGTAGTAGTAGCTGGCAGTGGTAGTGGTAATGGTAGTGGTAGTGGTAGTAGTAATGGTAGTGGTGTAGTAGTAGTAGTGATTGTAGTAGTAATAGTAGAATTAGTAGTAGTAATAGTAGTAGTAATAATAGAAATAACCAAAAATTATTTTTAATAGTAGTAGTAGTAGTAGTAGTAGTAGTAGTAGTAGTAGTAGTAGTAGTAGTAGTAGTAGTAGTAGTAGTAGTAGTAGTAGTAGTAGTAGTAGTAGTAGTAGTAGTAGTAGTAGCTTGTTGTAGCAGTAGTAGTAGTAGTAGAAGTAGTAGTTGTAGTAGTACTATAGTAGTAGTAGCAGCAGGACAAGGGAGAACATTTATTTATACCCATCGCCGTCAAATGGTTTGCGTCAGCAACTCATGGTGATGATGACAATGATGACAGACTTCTACTGCTATGCTAAAAAAGGAGGAGGTGAATTATAGGAGCAGGAGAAGAAGAAGCAGGAGGAGGCAGAGGAGGAAGAGCGGTTCGTTAAGCTAGCCCTGAGGCAGCCATGAGTATGAAGTGTTAGCGACTTCATTTTCTTAGCCTTGGCATATATATGAGCCCTGTTGACCAGGTATCTCCCTCGCCGTATCATCTATACTAAATTACTACGGTTAAGAAGCAAAACAATGCACAGTAGATAAGAAAAAAGAACCACCAATGGCGGGTTCACGCACACACGTAATTATTAATACTCATAATAATGTAAGTATACTTTATTACTTACATCTGACGTTTGCCATTATTTGATGTGAGAAAACTCAGAGTTACTAATAATATCGTCCAATTTAAAACATTACGACGGCCTTCAATACGGCTAGATGTGCGAAAGCAAAAATTGTTGGCGTATCAGTAGAACTCTTAGAAAACAACCGTATTTACTGGCAAGCATTTCTGTGTATGTATGTATGTATGTATATATGTATGTATATTATATATATATATGTCTATATATACACACATACATATCTTCTTCTTTTGGTTCTCTGCCTTCCTAGGCAGGTTCATACGTCCAATGTCGCCATACGTCACGGTGTCTGGCTCTCTCCTTCAAATAGCTGTAATCCTCCTCCATCATCCAGTCCATCAACATCATTCTCGGTCTTCCTCTTATGGCCACCCAGCCAGTCTTGCATCAATCGTCTTATCTCTCCAGTCATGCATAATACCGCTAATTTAATAGTCTAAACATTTCACAGAGGGTAAGGGATGACAAACTCTGAAATATATCTTCTTGAACTGGCACAACCTGTTGTAAGAAAAACAAGGCTGTTTAGCCCGGGCCTCCAACGTTCTTGCCTGACTGGAAAAGCTTTTAGACCGTGCTAGTGGAACAAATCACTTCACAACTTCAATTTGACAACTATCAATAAATGCCACGTTCACAAGAATCATGGACATGATTGTGTATAGATGTATATATATATATATATATACATATCTGGTTATATATATATATGTAGATAATCATGTGTATAAGCATATATGTGCATAAGTGTATTATGTGCATATGTATATATGTGTGTAAAAGTGTATTATGTATGTGTGTGTATGTACAGGGTGGCCCAATAAAAAATGTCCTACCAGATAAAATGCAATTTCTCCGCAATCAATTGAGATCTTTCTACCATATTTTCAGGATTTACAGGGGAAAGATTATTTAACAATTCTGAAAATTTCACTGAAAATGTTTCATTTCTTCTAAAATTACAGCTGTTTAAATATTCAATTCCGTATTTTCAAATTTACAAATAAAATTTGAACAGTCGCTTTGTGATTTTCAATGTCAAATAACATCACCTTTCATTAAAAATTCAAAAATCTGTTAGACAGTTTATCTCAAAGCATGTTCAAAGTGCACACCCCAGCTTTCGCACAAGCTCAAAGTCTTTTGTGAAGCTCAGCATGGCCTCGTTGTTTGAGTCACTGAAGAACTGAACACTTGTGAAACGTGATCTTCATTTCTCTGTATTTTGTCCTATTCCAGCTCGGATCATCTCAGAATCTGTCGAAAACTGTTACCTGCACCCGGCGGTTAACCCTCAGAACGGTTTACGTTCAAAACCGCGATCACAAAACAGCGATCGTCAAAACCGCGATCACAAAATAGCGATGCACAAAACAGCGACTGCATAAAATAGCGATCATCAAAACAGCGATTTCACCGATTTATTATAGAAAATTTTAAATGTATCGCGAAGTATGCAAAATTATAAGAAATGTGTAATGTTAAATTTGAAGGCTTAAATTATGTCCAATAACTCCAATTCCACCAAGGTAGTCCAACGAAATCAATCTTCGAATTTAATCGCTGTTTTGATGATCGCTATTTTATGCAGTCGCTGTTTTGTGCATCGCTATTTTGTGATCGCGGTTTTGACGATCGCTGTTTTGTGATCGCGGTTTTGATCGTAGACCCTCAGAACGACTGCGTTTGGTCTGCCGTCTATATTATGTGTAAATGTGTATAACTATATATATGTATAATTATGTATATATGTGCAGGCATGTGGTACTTAGATTTAGGATGTGCCAGTTAGACTACATGTAGGCCTAAGTAAGTCTTTGCCGGTGCAAGATTCACTATTATATGCAAGGCGACATTGTAACCTATAAACTTCACGTCTGTACGGGTAAAACCGGGTATACCCGTACCCGTAATGCTCCTACCCGTACCCGACCCGACCCGTGAAATGCCTACTGACCCGTACCCGACCCACGGGTACGGGTCGGTACGGGTAAACCTGCGGGTACGGGTATACCCGCAGACCCCTAACACACACACTGACTGATGTATACTATATAGGTCAATGATTCCAACACGTGTCATATAGCGGCATTGTATATACAAGGAAATCGATAATATACCTGGAGGTTCATTCTCCTTAACAAATCGATTACACAAAATGTTCCTCATTCAAACGCAGCAAAAGGAACTGATCCATGCATAGATTTGAATTGTGTACGACGCGAAGAGATAATGGAGTTTTGGGCGTTAAATTGAAACAATTAGGGGTCGTCCATTAATTATGTCAACAAATTTTAGGCAGTTTTGACCCCTCCCCCCTTGTCAACCAACAGTCAAACAATCCCAGAACCCCCCTTACAAAAATGAAACACAATGGCTCAATACATGTAGAATCATTTTAGTAAAATTTACACTAAAAAATGCAATCTCGAATTTCAAAATATATGAGTTTAGTTTATTACCAGCTTTTTAGTAGTATTAAACATTAAGCACTTTATAATACATTTTAGCATTACTTAATGTTTTCGCTACCATATTGAAGGGTCTGGTTTGATTCATTGGAAAAAATTTGTTGACGTCAAATTGTACCTCCCCCTTGTCAACAACTGTCAAACTTTTCCAAACCCCATTCCCCCTATTTTGCTGACATAATTAATGGATGACCCCTTAGGCGATATGTCGGTACACCTGGAGTACTGCTGACAACGTCCATTTCATAGGCTTATAAGCATAATCCCCGTTTGCGTGTTATGTGAAAGCGGTCAGCAGCATGAAATATGCATAGATACACACATATATAAAACAAAAATTTCGTATACGAATTTATTGGCTTTCGCGTAAGTACACATGTACATGTACATTGTGCATTGTGCATGTGTATGTTCGCACAGGTTTTATATTGATTAACGCAAAGAAATTCTTTGCTCTGCACACACAGTTAGTTCAATTCTGTGCTGCTTGGTATTGTGAAGGGTAATGTTCTTGGTGTCAATATGTAACGTCGTGGCTCCATACTGTATACTCAACGTAGAAAACAATGGTTGCCTCGAAACATTGCAGCCATGAATGTATTTTGTATCGGATGCTTCCGACTATATGCATTGTCTTTTGCAGTCTATTGTCGCGTGGTAGCTGCAGGGGGTGGTGTGGTCAGGAACCTGGAGGCGTTCAAAGTTAATATCCCTGTGTAACATAAGCTATAGAACTGTAACCATGCATGGACACGTATTTAGGGGTGGTTTTACGGGTTCAAACCCCACCCCCCAAAATAAATATCTGGAAATTTTTTATATGCGACATACAAAAAAAAGCCTTAACTTTTGCGACCATCTTCAATAAAAATTACACACACACACCCGAAAGCTTAAAACCCCTCCGAAATTTTTTCCTGGCTATATACGCCCATGAGTGTAATGAAGATTTACTGCTGTTTATAAATGCAAACATGGATTGCAATATCGCATTTCAAAGGTTTCAAGTGGGAAGGTAACCGGAAGTTAGAAGAACATCATTGAGATGATGAGAACAGACTGCAATAGTATAGGCCTATTGTAGCAGAAGTAGTACTAGTAGTATAGTGTTGGCAGTTGTAGTATACTCAGCATCATATTCGTTTATTTAACACAAAACTGCATGTCGACAAAACGCAACAGAATACATGAGTCTTGAGAGAGGCTGTTTTCATCTATAATAGTATAGACGTTTTTGAATAGCATTCGTGATACGAAGATCTTATTTAATTGTAAGTTCAAAGGGATGAGGCCTATAGGGCGTAGGTTATAATAGTAATATATAGTAATAGACTAGTAAAGTATAATTGTAATAGTAATAGTAAAGTCTAAACGAAGCATACATCCGGTGGCAAGTGGTAATGTGGAATGCGTTGTTGAAATCAGTGGATGTCTTATGCACAAATATTGGCAGTTATACGCGTTAGCTGCTGCAGAGCTCATGCATGTTCCCTATGTACAATTATTGTACATTGACCGTTTTTTTAATTGGACAGCAACCGTCCTTCGGAAGGTCTCTAACATGTATTCACGTGTTTCAGCGCAACACAATTAAGGCTATATCATTGCTCACCATGGGATGGCGCAATCGCATTGTGATGTATAAGGACATAAGGTCATGACACAATAAGCGATACGAATGTGTAGTCACGAACTCTGTCAAAGCGCATACATGTGCCGTTGAGTACCTGTGTACTGATCAGCCAAGTTTTATGCCGCTTTACAAGCAGCGTTTACTTCTCACATGACTGTATGTATACATCAGGATATATAGTCATGTATATCGCAAGTCCCTTACAATATAGCTGCTATATATATATTATATATATTATAAATATATATATATAATTTTTCAGTAATATAGGCCTATGTCGTAAATTTATGGCTTATTTCCCCGCTAAATTTGCATATGTTCGCCCTCAAAAGGGATTGCTCTATAAAATGCACAATACTGCATGTGTATATATATATATATATATATATATATATATATATATCGTTTATATATATATATATATATATATCGTTTATATATATATATCGTTTATATATATATTTCGTTTATATATATATATATCAGTTTATATATATATATATACGATATATGATATATATAGGGTGACTTTCCCGGCACAGGACTCATCTATAGCTATAGAGAAGGGGTGGGAATAATTTTGAGCTTATAATTGAGTTGTTCATAAACGATAGCCCGCACTAACTGAGATGTATACATGTAGGCCTACATGAACATGTCATAATTATGATGAATTCAGGAATTTTAAAAACGTTCTTGAGTTGAAGTTCTCTCTTTGTCGACTTCCTGCCAAAACTTTCATTTATTTCATAATATGGATGCAATATTGCGTCAAATAATTACTGAGATGACTAAGAGGACTGCATTGTTGAAGTGAACTAATGAGCAGTGGCGGCACTACACCAGGGCAAGCCCGGGCAAATGCCCTGGTAAAAAAGCCTTTGCCCTGGTCGTTGCCCTGCATGCCAGATTTTTTGCCCTGCCCAGAAATTATTTGGGGCATAAACCGCCCCTGCACTGGTTGCTTGTATGATTGCCCTGGCTATGCCATGGTTAAAAAAATCTCTGGCGCCGCCACTGCTAATGAGCTTTATGGATTGTCGTCAGTATTAAACAGTATAGCTCTTGGCAGGTTTCATTGTCGGATGTTGATGTTCCTCAGTTTCGGTCATGCAACGCCGTCAAAAGAATCTGAACATGAATGTACTTCAGATTTAGATATGGAGATAATTAACCATGACTGACTGAATATATATATATATATATATATATATATATATATATATATATATATATATATATATATATATATATATATATATATAATATATATATATATATATATATATATATATATATATATATATATATATATATATATATATATAAACTCCGACACTGCTTGTACTCTGGCAGTGCAAGTCCCAAGCCTGGATAAAGGAGGAGGGCGACGCTAATGATCTTTGTTATCACATGTCGTTAAACAGAAACTACTATTGATATAATTAGTCATTTGGCTAGTTATCTGACTAACTAACTGACTGACTGAATGAATGAATGAATGAATGATTGATTGAATGACTACATGCATGCATGACTGCCTGATTGCATGACTAATCGACCGACTGACTGACTGACTGCCTGACTGACTGCATGACTGACTGACTGACTGACTGACTGACTGACTGACTGACTGACTAATACTGTGTCTGCCATATTAGAGCATATAATATAGGCAATCACAGTGCATGTTACATAACATTGCGTTATTTCATGGCTCTGTTGTCTATAAGTACATGCCTAAGACTAAAACTAAGTCAATCACTGTCTCTTTAGTCCTAGGCCTATATTTCTTTTCAACACTGTAGTTCCAATGAATATAGGCCTATCTAGGCCTGCGTGTTTTGGGCTAGGCCCGCGGAATCGGTGGCAGACTGCGGTTCGCGGGGCTTTGCAGCCGTAAGCGGTGTGTGCCGAATGCTAATGGAGTCGCGTCCCGCTAATGGCTATCGATTATTTGCTCCGCTCAACCTATTAATAGGATGTCACGCTCGGATCGATGTCCGAAACTAGACGCTTACGGGTTCCATTCGGCCGATCAGAGGGGTCTATTGTAGGGCAGGGCCTCCGTCCTTTCGTTCGTTCCCCTGCATGCCCGAAAGGGTTTAGCTCGCCATAAATGAAGCGGGGTTTCCGTGCAAACGGCCAGTCTATAAAAGCGCCCACATGAACCGTTAATAGGATTAAAGACAATCGCACTTTGACGGGTTCAGCTTAGGATTATGGGGTTATATTCGGTCTTCCATGTTAAGCTTCTCGTTTCGCTCAATTAGGGCGTTTTCGTAGAAATTCTTTCCTGACCCCGTGTGATTTACTCGTTCCGCGACTTATACCTGACCTGGCATGTCATAATCCAATAAGAGAGACAACATTCGATCGGTCTGGCAAACATCTCTCGACGAGGCCCCGCCCACCGAGCCAGCGGCGCGGCAGGGGGCGTGGCCCGCCCGGTGATTGACAGGCTTGAGTGTATTTACAAAGACGGCTGAGAGCAAACCCGGTAAAGCCGGAGAAGACGGACAAACAGAACAGTGTACGGATCGTCAGGTCGAACTGAGCCAAGGAGACGGGCGCCCGAGACGACTCGGACGGTGTGCGTGTGTGTTTGTGGACTTTGTCTGTGTATTTTATGTGATCGAACCAGACTCTGATTAGTTTGTATCAGTTAAACATTAGCTTGTTAGCAAAATACTTGACTGGCAAAGACGTTTTTTATCATTCGTTCAATAGTTGCTTAGCACAAACAAAGAAGACGCGCACAACAAGAGCTAAAAGTAGCCCAATTGGACACAGGTTGTTGAACGTTGGATCGGGGTTATTAAATATTGTTTTATCGTATACTTCTGAGTGCTCCGACATACAGATATATAAGGACGGACGACTCGACGACATGAAGTCGGCCTACGACTCCAGCCAGCAAGCAGCGGTCAACGGATACGTCTCCATGGCGCCCTACCAAGGGGCCATGGTCCCTGGTCTCGGGTCCTACTGCATGGGCTACCCACCGTCGGCCGGGCCCGCCATGGGATCATCGTCTGCCGTCGAGATGATGGGCGGAATGGGGTACGGTCTGTTACCTGGTGGATTCAACCCTGCTCTCCAGGGAGGATGTATGACGAATGGAGGAGGTTCGGGTGCAGGGGGGTATCTACCCGGTGGGATGAAGCAGATCGGAGGGGAGGGCATCGACCGTGGGGGCTCTGCGAACACGGCTGATTCGCTGAATGCCGCCCTCTTCGGTCGGGTGAAGGACCGTACCTACCGAAGGACATACACGAACGCCAAGCCACCCTACTCCTACATCTCCCTCATCACGATGTCCATCGACGCCTCGCCGAACAAGATGTGCACCCTCAACGAGGTCTACCAGTTCATCATGGACAACTACCCGTTCTACCGTCAGAACCAGCAGCGCTGGCAGAACTCCATCCGACACAGTCTGTCCTTCAACGACTGCTTCGTCAAGGTCTCGAGGACCTCGGACCGCCCGGGCAAGGGCAGCTACTGGACCCTCCATCCGGACTCGCACAACATGTTCGAAAACGGATGCTACCTGCGACGACAGAAGCGATTCAAGTGCCCGCGGAAGGAGGAGCTGAGAAGGGCGATCAAAGGGGGGACGCTCAGCACGAACAACAGCCACGGCACGTCGCAGGGGGGAGCGGAGACCGGCGGCGGAGGGGGCGGCGCCTCAAAGAAGGAACCACCGACGAAAAGAGAATCTCAAGACGATGAAACAGACACCCATGCAGGAGGAGCTGGATCTGGAAGGTCACGGGGTCAGCAAGCAGCGACACCTACTGTGCAACACGGCGACGAATCTCTACCTAACGACGTCAAGTCACGATACCAGGGCGGCGGCATCACTGCGGGTAGCCTGGACTTATTTCTCGGCGGTTCCCCGTCATCTGCGCCGGGGGTGAACGTCCCTGGCCAGCCGTCTGCCGGGGGCATCATCTCCAAGATGGACCCTGAGCTGCAATCGCAGTTGGCCCTCGCCTACCAGCCCTCGGCCCTCTACCAGCCCCAACCGCAACAACAGCAGCCGAACATGACGCGCTACGTGACGTCATCGTCGACGTCATCGTCGTCACCGTACGGAGGAGCAGGGGGTCATGACCCTTCGCTGTTCGCTCCCTACTACCCTTTCTCGATTTCAAATCTCATAACAGGGCCGTCAACCGGGGCGGCGGATCTCATCAAACTGGGCAGCCCCAAGGGCAGCGGAGGGCAGCACGGGGAGCCCCCGTCGGCCTCCTCGCAGAAGCCCCTCGCGTCGAGTGCCGCCGGCGGGGGCGGCGTCTACCCCAGCTACGGCAGTCCGTATGGCGTCATCGGCAGCGGCCAGATGGCACCTCTGTCCACTCAGTTCTTCGCCAAGGACTTCAATTCCACTTCCGCTTCGAACGGATCCTTTCAGAACACAAGCGAACGCTACGGATCCATCTGCGGCGGACAGTACAAGGCCTACAATGACGTCACGTCCGGTGTTTACGGACTCGGGAATTCCACTTCCGGTTTGTGAGCGAACGACGCTGGACGCGGGTGGATTACTTTGCGGATCATTATGACGAGTGTATTTCCTCCTACGCACGTTTATGCTCAACGCTAAGTATTATATGATTATATAACATATTGTGTGCTATATGAAGATTAGCCATTGTAAAATATTATATAGCATGCTACCCGGTCGTGCACTACCAGGTATAATAATAATATGTACGGCAGTGATCCCGTCCTATAGACAAAATAGAACCGGAACGTAGGCTTCCGGAAGAACCGGAACGCCGCCTTCGGGCGCCATGTTAATCAAAGAAGGACCGAAACGGCATTCCGGTCGTCAAAAATAGAACCGAAACGCCACCTTCAGGCGCCATGTTATTCAAAGAAGGAACCGATACGGCGTTCCGGTCGTCAAAAAAGAACCGGAACGCCGTTTCGGTGCGTTCCGGTCCCAACAGATCCCTGATGTACGGTCGGAAAGGTTTTAGCCGATTGGTTCCAGTGTTCACCTTGAAACACTGAGAAAACGGGTTCGAATCTTCTCCCCGATATATATGGGTATACACTGTGAAGGGATGTTGAGCAAGTCCTTCTCTCGTAACTGCTCAGCGCCATCGATTGATGCTTGGTCATTAGATAGTGGCGCTTGATAAATGCTTAATAATGATATATGATATATTGCAGAAGTATGAATTTCTGACAGTTGCACTATATTCAGAAGTTTCACAGAAACAGTTTTTGTTCAAGATATCTATTCGGCAAATGACAGAGCATGCATATAGATATTCGGCAACATATTATCTGGCCATTGAACTGTGTATACAGGGTTAAGAAAAACTTAAGGCGAGAGTTTGTGAGAATTTCGTATGCTGGGCCGGATTTAGGTATGGGCTACATGGGCTCAAGCCCTGGGGCCCCACGACTTAGGGCCCCATCAGTTGCAATTTAATTTTTTGTTTCCCTTCACTGCAAGTGTCATCGCACTATCATATTTGTTAAAGACAGCACTTACTTGGGTCGGGAGCGCCTCAGAATCTCTTATTGGCGCTATATAAATGTTCAGTTACGATTACAATTACAATTACAGTTACAACTACAGGGAAGAGATTCTAAGAGTGCACTAGCGACTAGATCTGAGTGGTGTAACCTATACGCTTCTGAATTATTACCACTGTATACTAAAATTTAATATTCATGATTTTGAATTATGGGGGTTGTCCCTGTCGGACGCTGCGCATCAGCAAAGGCAAAAGATTCGCTGCACAAAAGGGCCCCACCTTATTGGGCGCCCATGGGCCCGCCACCCTAAATCCGGCCCTGTCATCGCTGGGCTGCAGTGAAGAGAAGTCCTATTTGGGTTTTCTTAATAATTGCCGGAACAAGTGATCTGTGTTTAATTGGTTATTTCGCTTTCTTAAATCGTTTCTGACTTGTTCGGTGACTGACTGTCACGTTTCGTATTAAGGTTTCGAAATCTCGCATTTGTCCTTTGTTTGTTTATGATATGGGTTTAAGAAATTAAATGGGGAAGTTTGAAAGCAATTAGCGAACAATCTTGCTTATACAATGCACACGCCGTAAATGGTACATATGAACAACGTGGTTTACATGTATATCCTACAGTGCAGTCCAACGGTATACAGTGTAGTGTATACGGTCCAACTTCCTTCACCCATCCATAAGAGGATTAAATACAGGATGTAAATAGATATACCATATTTTCATGTTTTTTGCCCATGCTATATATAAACAGCATGCATCACCACAATGCCAACGATAAACAATAAGCCGTGATGAAAAATATATGATGACAGCTTCCGTCATATGTATACATAACAGGCAATATAATTAGCTAAAATGTATATATGCAGTTTGAGTGGGAAAAGCGACCCTGTATACAATTGTTATTTTGTATAACCATGAATATTCATAGCCTAAATGTAAGGAAATTCAAATTTATTTTTATCTTGAATGTAACAGCTAACGATTTTGGAAATCTAAAACGGTCCATTGTTAAAATAATATCACGTCAATTTGCCAAACAAACTAAGGCAAAATTATGTTCAGCGAAATTGAAACACGTTAATATAATTAATATAATATTAATTAATATACATTAATAAGTCAGTGTCGGGCACGCATTGGCGCCTGCATGGGTCGAGGTCGAAGGCAGGCATTTTGTGTAAAATTACAGGTTAATGAGTGAAACAGAATAATCAAATTGATTGTTTTCAAAATTTCATTACAAAAAAATTGCCATGTATTCTGAATGCAAGTTCTCATGAAGTTTTCTACAGAGTTTAACTCTTCCCACTCACAGTGTATAAGTAGCCTATGGCATTGCGTTATATGAGAACATTCGCTGTATAAGTATAATTAACGCTTGTCGCGCTGTGGTCAATTTTTTGTTGCTTCAAACTTTAAGGGTTCAAATTCGGTTTATTTATTTAAATTGTTGTTAAGCTAATATTGACGCTGACAGGGTGAAATCGTAGACCCATAAGCATGGGTTTATATAATTTTAACTGTTCTTATGTCGCCTCAGCATCATCATCATCATCATCATCATCATCACCACCACCATCTCCACCACCAACATGATTTCATCATCATCATTATCATCATCACCATAATCATTGCCGTCATCATTCACATCATCGCCGCCGCCACCACTATCATCACCATCATTAGCATCATCATTATCATTGTCATTATCGTCATCATTATCATTAGACCTATCATTATCTTGAACCATTAAGTAAAATGGGGCTATTAGCCAGTCGACACAACCAACCTATTAATTATTTACGTTGTAGGCGGAGCTAAGACTGCTAAAAGCCAATCAGATTAAGACAGCTAACGGGCAGAACAAATACTGGTAACGCGGGCGGAGTTGAAACTTCTAATGGGCGGAGCTAAGACTGCTAAAGGGAGGAACTAAGACTGCTAAAGGGCGGAGCTACCCAGTTAGGCCTAAGGGACAAGAATGGGTTGAACCCTTAGGTGGGGTTGTTGCATTTAAGAATATTAGAATTGCTTTTCCAATATACGCATTGAAACATTATTCGTACAACATAGTGTGCACTGTGCAGCCATTCCATTTGCTTTGTTTTTAATAAATGACGCAGAGGGGTGTCTCTGGAATGTTGCATTGAAACGCATCGCTATGGGTTGATCTAAATACCGGCTGTTCCCGTAAGCAACCGCTATGATCTGAAAATATTTCGAATCTGATCGCCTTGTAAATATAGTCTCTGAAATTTGTCTCTTGTATTTCAAGCTTCGTTGAGACGAGATCTGTATGAAAATATAAACATTTACATAATATTACATGTATGTAAGCCTAACCTGATATATTAGTATGCATTCATAATTTCCTTTATGTATATAATATGTGCATAAACGTGCATTTATATATATTAACAAAATCTGCATGCCGTACTATCGCAAATCCATATGCACAAATCATGCATATGCAAACGTATGTATATTCTGAATCTCATGTATGCATGACTAATTCAACTTTGCCATTGACGACTGCAGTTGGCAAGCCAACCAGATTATTATTAGCCTACTATTTTGCATTTAAGCTATGTAGAAATTGTTAAAATTTCATTTCATAGAGTCATGCACAATATTGCATCCAGACTAACATACATATATATATGTATATATAATATATAATAAATATATGTATAGGCTATATATGTATATGCGTAAATATATATATATGCATATATATATATAAAATATTCTGCTTAATATTCATATTTCATGTTTAATATTCATATTTCATATGAATAATGCATTTCTCGCGCATATTGATTCGTTTATCGTCACCATTTACTACTGTTCTATTTTTCTAAGCGTGAGAGACGACGTTGTTTTCAGATTTGAACTTTGGTCACTTTGTTTACCGTCTCAGAAATCATGTAAACAGATTTGTTTTTGGTTCTGAATTGAAGTATATATATCTATATATATATTATACAGAATATATATATATATATATATATACAGTATTATATATATATATATATGTACATATATATATGCATATATGCATATATGTCAACCTTATGTGCATCTGCATATATACATATGCACAGCCTATATATTTTATATGGAGTTGTGCATGTAATATGGGTGAATATTTAAATACAGATTGCAGAAATTTATTCAGTTCGTTGTGCTTTCGTCTTATTATGTAAAACTATGACAGACATGTCTCTGTAGGACACGGTATCCGATTGGTTAGAGCGCTCGGCGTGTAACTCGGAGAGTACGGGTTCGATCCTCCTCTTCGATGGTTACTGTGTAGGAACCTT